>LOEQ01003111.1:327949-344666 GCA_001685075.1 Bramus lutescens | reverse complement strand
GGGAGGATGTGAGCAGGCAGCGGGTTGAAGGCACACAGACACATCGTACAGAATAGAATTGGATATTTATTACTTAAAACAGAGAGAGAATGGGGAATGAAGGAGAAGAGAAAGGAGAGAGAGAGACAGAGAGAGGCCCCAAGAGAGATGCATGTGCCAAGAGAGAGAACAGTTGGAGATCCAAGATGGTGGGGGAGGGCAGGGCTCGCCAGGAGTGGACATGGCTTGTCTCTTAAAGAGACGAAAACCGTAACACCTAGTATCTGCTGAGTGCGTTAGCTCTGTATCCAGATTTTGTCATGAAAAGATGAAGTAACAAAGCTGAATATCCTCTTCCACTGATCGCTGAAATTGTAGGTTTTCACTTATTTCTGCTTTGACAGTCTTTTCATACCGGTTAGCAGAATATCCTTCCCTTTTCCCTCCCCTCCTCCTCCCCTCCTTCCCCTTTCTGCCTTGCTTTGTTTTTGAGCCTCACTGTGTGCCTCTGGCTGACCTGGCACTCACTGGGTAGCCCTGGATGACTGCAAACCTCTGGGGGTTTCCTGTCTCTGCCTCTCCGTGGGCATCATGGGCTTGTGCCACCACACCTGGTTTGAAAACTTATTTCCAAGGCTAGCAAAATATAGTAATGTTTAAATTAATAAAGCATGTGTGCTTTATGACTCTAGTCAATTATTAGTTGAATAAGGAGAGCATAAAGCTCACAGCAGTGATTCATGCAAGAATTGCTTGTATTTTGAAATCCTCTGTGAGCATGATTGAGGTAGGTTTAGGTAAAACTCACATTTTACTTAATCTGATAGCTAGTATTAGTGGGCATTCTTTGGCGTTGTAGTAAATGTTGTTTATAATTCAGAAAGCTCAGAGATGACAGAAGATGTAAGAGAGCCTGCACTGATGACCTACAGTTAACAGTCATGTCTGTGATGTCATGCTAAAGCAACACAAATTGAGTGGCTCTTCTGTTGGCCTTTCTCATGCAGTGCTGGGGCTCAAAGCGAGGCCCTCGCCTATGCTAAGCACACACTCTGCCCCCCCACCCCAGCTCCAACCGCAGTGCGTTCTGATCCTCTGTTATGGAAGTCTGTATCTAAATGAAGTAGAGTCAGCAGTGAGCACTAACACCGTGAACACAGAGGGCAGCGCTCATGGCCGTTGACGCCTCCTTTGGCCGTTGTTCAAGTGCTCTGAAGTTATAAGGTGCTGCACTGTCCTGCAGACATGATTCTGAGCAGGCTTTGTACATGTTTATTATGCCCTCATGCTGAGATTCTCAGCCAGGATATGCTCTGTGCCCCACAGGCTGCGCTCTACCATTGAGTAGTTCCAGTTAACCTCTGGAATAAATAACTTTAAATGTGTAACTGCTCTGAACTCTGACCCAAATCCAGATATGCACTTATAGATTCTCCTCTAGTCACTGAAATTAACAATTAAGACAGTACTTGAGTACTCATTTTGTGAGTTGTGTACTATTTGTAGGAATCCACCAGACACTGAGCCTCTGGTGGTAAATCTTAGTTGGTCCAAAAGTAAAAGGTTCAAGGTGGAAAGTATATGCAAGCAGCCTTCTATAATTGGGCTTAGACATCTACCCTAGAAAGCAAATAGAGATTTTTGATGAGATCCCTGAGATAGTCTTTTAATGTTCCAGATAGTCATATCTTCTGCAAACTAAACACTCTTTCTGCCTCTGCTGACATTTCCTTACAATCAGTAGAAGGAGCACAGGCTCCTACCAGATCCTCCATGGAGACCTGAGATGACATCACTAGTCATGGCAGACTGGAAGGAGTTCTAGGCTTCTTCCTATTGCTTTATGTGTTATAAGCAACAAAAAAAATTTATATTGTCATGTTAGAAAGTCAAGAACTGCAAAAAGTAAATGTATCATCAAGTTTAGAGATCATATTTTAAGCTATGGGATAAATCACAAGAAAAAATTGGCAGAGTTCCTTTAAAATTTGCATTTTGGGATGATAATGTGTAGATTAAGGACTAAAATGTCATTTCATTGGAAGCTTTGTCTATGCTGCATTTCTCATAAGTTCTGAGTATTATTAGATTGTTATTTGAAATAGTTGCTTATATGAAATGCTAAACATTTTGGGACAATAAAAGAGGATGTGTTTGTGTAAGGACCAAGACAGTGGCCGCTAAACTGTGTAGGAATTAAGGACGTTGTTATTAAAAAAACGACAGCAACAAAATAGTATCTACTTTTGTTTTAAAAAAATCTTATACCAAAGTATCTTTGATAAACCTAACTTGTAGTTTCTGTGGTATATTACATATTATATGGATATTTGGTGACATGAAAAATGATTGTTCTCAATTGCTGTTTAAATGCACTCTTCTAAGTACAAAGAAACTCAGATAGAATAGATGCTAATGATGTTAGAGTTAAAATTTTTATATCTTTTTCTAGACTCTTACAGCTATCAAAATAATGTCAACCTAACATCATTAACCACTTTTATATTCTTTTTTTAAAAATAAAGCTGTTTCTTCAATAGGGCCAGTGTAAATATGTCCATTTTTACATGCTGAGGTCTAGAGAGAGTCAGTGAGTTGGTTATTCAGAGTTATAGAACACATTAGAAACCAGAATCCAGAGCCCCTGACGCCTGCTCTAAAGTCACGACAATTTCATGCTGTTCTAATGTGACAGGCGACTTTGAAAATAACAAGAATTCTTAGATCACCAGTCTTTTGCTGAGGCCCATTTTGTGCAGGGTGTTTTGTCATTAGTTTTGGTTGATAAAAAATTAAAATAAATACAATTGATTATTACTCTATTCTGTTTCTATTGCTGTAACAAATGCACAAGGCCATGTACTTTATAAAGAAAAAGGGTTTATTTAGCTCATGAATCTAGGAAGCCCAAGCTTAGGTATCTAAGCTTGGCCTTTGGTGCGGGCTCCCTTGGCAACATTACATTGTGGTAGCAGGCATCATGCCAGGAGCTTATTGCAAAAAGGAGGGATTTAACCATCAGATAGGAAACTAGAAATTCAGGGGCCTCCTCTCTGATTGATGACAACTACTTCTCAAGGCCCTCGAGAGGTTCCACAAGAAGGCACTGCCTTAAACCCTCTAAGGACAGTTCCCTTGCTGCCTTCCACAGGGCTCTAGCCCTCCTTCAATAATTTTATTCTCCTGAGAATTTCATACATGAGCAATACATTTACATCACTCTCACCCCTTCAACCCTCCAGCTCCACCTGTGTTCCCCCATATGTGTATGTATATACACACATATGCACACATGTATATAACCTACTGAGTCCACTTAGCTTTGCTTGCATCGTGTGCCTATGTCCAGGGCTGACCACTTGGGATTGGACAGCCTTTGTAGAAGCTTATCCCTGGAGGAGGCTGTCTCCCTCCCAACAAGAACAGACCACTTGTAGCTCTTCATCTGTGAGTAGGACCATGTGTAATTGCCCTGTCCATGGTGGGATGTCAATTGGTATTGTTCTTGGGTACTGCTGGGAAGTGTCATATACAGAAGACTGTAGTGTCATTTATAGAAGATACTGTCTCACAGCAGACATTCCTGACCTTCTGGCTTTTAGAATCTTTCTGCCCTTCTTTGTGATTTCCCTGAGCCTTAGGGTTGTGTTGCACTGCACAGTAACTTAGTTTCTGCTCGCTGACCAGCTGTGGATCTTATAATAATCTCCATCTATGTGGCAGGAGTAGCTCTTCTCTGGTGACGAGTCAGAGCTACCTGATTCCCTGGGTATAGGGATGAGTATTTAGAGGACAGTTAGAAATGATATTGTTCTGGGGAAATGGCAGTAGTGGGTTCTCTCCTCGGATCTCTGACCTCTCTAGACATGGGTAATTGGCTAGATTTACTGAACCAGGTATGATTTCCCTCCTATTGAATGGGGTTTAAGTCCAGTTAGATGGGTGTTAGTTACCCCTGAGACAGAGGGGCTGCTATTGGATATCTTGCCAATCCAGTCATTGTCGTGGCTCATTGGTGTCCCAGGTGAGCAGGACTGTTGATTGCTTTCTCCCCTGGCAGTTCGCATAGCACCTTCAAATACTATGAGAGATTGTCCTCCGGCAGAAGGCGTCTGGGTCAGTTCCAGCTTGTTCCTCCAAGTCCTGTGTCTGGTGCGTGAAGTCTTCAGCAGTAGGTTCTAGATCTGGGAGGCAGTCTAGGACAACACCAAGAGCCTATGTTGGTTGGGGTGTCTTGGAATCCCTTGTCCAGCAACTCAAAGAGCCCATGCCTGGCACAGGGGTTTTTGTTAGATAGCCTTTGGCTCTTGGTGGAAACTTTGTCCCCCCTAGTGGCATAACTTCATTTAAATGACATATATGTAGACACATTGTCCTAGTAAGGGTCACTCTTGCTGTGATGAGACAACATGACCAAAATCAAATTGGGGAGCAAAGGGTTTATTTGGCCCTCACGTCCACACTGCTGTTCATCACTGGAGGAAGTCGGGAAAGGAATTCAAGCAGGGCTAACCTGGAGATAGGAGCTGATTCAAGGGCAGAGGAGAAATGCTGCTGCTTATTGACTTGTTCTTGGTTCCCATGGTACTGGCATCTCCAAAATGCACATGTACTTATATATTCTGTGTATATTTAATTAACATAAAATAATGTTTCCCTATTGCTTTTCAGTCACCTTTAATGTTATATCCATTCCCTCCCTCTTGCTTAGATTCCCTGCATCCAGATAAAGTCCCCTTCCTGCGTTTCCCATTTCCCCCTTTGTATCTTTAGATATGAGTTTGTAACCACAGAAAACAGGATAGTAGGACATGAGACCCTACCTTTTAAAGGTCCTGTCACCACAGCACCACTACATTGAGGACTAAGGCTCCAACAACACAGTCCTTAGAGGACAAACATCCTGACCATAAAATACATGAACCTGTGTTCAGCAGTGAGTTGCAAATGGTAGACAAGAATAGTTAGCAAGAATGCATTTATGTCCTGTGACTGAGTTGGAAGCATCTTTAGAGCTAATGCAGTAAAGAACCCCCTGTGGAGTTGTTTACTGGGAGGAACTAGTCCACAGAGCTCCTTGTTCCTGGAGGAAGAGAATAATCTGAGATCACCTGAGATAATCGGGGCAGTGAGGTTGAATGGGGGCTGGGCTCAGAAAGAGTTAGGAGCCAGTTCTAGGTCACAGTCGTAGGAGACCTGGGAAGCTGTCTAAGACATATACCAGTTTGGCAGTCAAGGAAACTGAAATCCAGAGTCTTCATGAGTTTCTTGCCCAAGATTAGTCACAGCTAGATGGGGCCAAAGCTAGAATTAATTCCTTCCACATGACTGAATATGAAAATATATTAATAACAGAATCTAGACTGTGGCAGATTGTAGAAATACGCTGTGTGTGCAGAGAATAATTTTGCAGAGACCTGATTCGTCATCTGTTAAAGCAAAGCACTCCTGACCGGCTTTGGGTTTGTTAGTAGGGAAATTAAGAAAAGGAAGCTGGAGCCATTTTCCGAGTCGGATGGCCTGTCCAGTGGCGCAAGGGAGTGACCCTCCCGGCAACTTCTGAGTCATTTTATTATTAATAATAAACATAGTAGTGATGATGCCATTGGGTGCAAGGTTGGTCACATCAGACATTTGTGTCTAGTGGTGCACAGAGTGGCAGCTCGGGGAAGCAGGGATTACTGTGCCGTCCTGTGGATGAAGAAACTAAAGCCCACATGGGTTGAGTGATTCCCTGTCCACACAGTCCATCAGCTTAGGATGAACCTCAAACTTCAGTAATAGCTAAGACCTCACATCTAAAATTTCCTCTAGATAAAAATAAATAAATAGATACTAGATATATAGATAAAATGTTTAGCAAGACGTATAACCAAAACTTAAACAAAATCAATGAAATCCAAAGTACTGACATTAATGTAAAAGACAAAGATTGCAAGATGACTGTGGCATCCTGTTGGAGAGCTGCCCTGAGATCTTATTGTTCTGGTGTGATATGCCTGTCTTCCCATAGGTGTGCCGTGGTCACTTGGTTCCTCTTCCACTGTCCCTTATCTACCATCTCCCACTAGACCGTCAGACAGTACTCTGACATCATTTGAACTTAACTTTGCCTAATCAGATATTTATTGCTGATCCTGCCTCTGTTTTCATTTGCTCCAATAGACTATCCTGCTAGGCTCTGAAATGTGTTTCTGTGTAGTTATAACTGATGGTCACATGTAATCTGTAATATTCTAGAAGAAACCACAAAATCCTAGAAGGATTTGCAGAATCTGCTAAACATACCAGGCCTTCATTGTTGCTATGTAATGAAAACCAGTCCTGCATTTACCCCTGAATGCTATCCCAGGGCCATCTGCCTGTGCAGGGTAATAGTGGGAACCCCAAGCACCTCTGTCGCCATCACTTAGTGCTGACTCCATTCAAGCCTGACCAGTCTGCATCCATATTTCTACCATAGCCCTTGGCTTTACACACACACACACACACACACACACACACACACACCCCAAACCATTTGCCACAGTGTGCTTCAGAATATTAACTTCAAAACTCAGCTTAGGAAGTACGTCTTTCTGGATACCTTCCTCATTGCTCTCCCTGCCTTCCACTCCTCCACGCACAAACTCACTGCCCCTTTGTCCTGGTGGTGCTCCTTCTTGTCTCTCTGTCGGAACTCCATGGCCTCGTGTGCATCTTCTGTTACAGTGCAGAGTACTTTGTGGGCCATCCTCATTCTCTTGGGTATACCCGGAATGATTGGCCTGGTACAGTCTCACTGATGCTTGTTTGAATGGGAAGAGGTTGCAATGTTCTGGCTGTGCTTGCTGCTCAGTCAACTGATTTTAGGGCAGGAATGGGAAAAGTCGACCTTTTTATTTGCTTGTGTCAAACTTGTAAGCGTTGGCCAGGTAACGTAGCAGACTCTGAGCACGTGATAAGATCCTGTTGGAAGCAAGCTTTCCCTCAAGCATTAAGAGATAACTTGCTTTATTTCCCTTCGCTCAGGTGCTGTGATTGTCTCCACGCCTCAGGACATTGCGCTGATGGATGCACGCAGGGGTGCCGAGATGTTTCGGAAAGTCCACGTGCCCGTAAGCATTGACTCCCTCACTGGTAAAAGTGTGAGACCTGTCTAGCCTAAGATCCAAGCCATGAACAAAGCGACATCCAGGTTTTAGTTTAACCTTCTGGAGAACACTTCATGAAACTCCCGGTTGGTCTTGCCTGTTACTGTAGAACATATGTAAGGTTACGCAAGTGTTCAAACATCATGCCAATCAAGAAGGATTCTGAAGCAGGGGTCTGGGATCGCAAGCTTTCTAAGGAGCTGTGCTCTCCAAATGCGGCTAGAGTCTCCTGAGCATCTCAGGAAATGCTTTCCTGATAGACTAGACAACCTGTGGGAAAGGAGTGAGAAGGTCATTCCTTTTCTTCTGGCTGCCTATGTTTTAACTCTTGATAGCCTACGTTCTTCTAAGGGGGCATTTCTGCATATTCTGTACTTGACAAAATAATGTACAAACGTATTAATAATAGACAAAAGAATAATCAAGATCAGATGGAGCCCAAAGTAAAGTCAGCAAATTGCATACCATTAAGAAACTTAAATATGCTATGAATTTTCTAGCAGCCAAAGGGAAAAGCATGTAACCAATTAAGACACTGTCCATTTGCACATGGTTAAAACAAGCTGCTTGCTAGAGACCAGATACACGAGACTTTCACTAGATCCTTGTAAGGAAGAAGCTATATCTTAAACACACTCCCCTCTTCCTTACTGTAAGGAAAAGGTTCTTCCTTCTGCAGTGTCTCAACAAAAGCCCTGGAATAGTACCAGAGGTCAGTTACAAGACCCCTGTGATGCTTCTGTCTGTGTAGCATTCCGAGTAGGTCTTTAGAGCTAAGAGAAACAGGGCCTTCAAACTTTGGTCTTGAGGTGATAAAGCACATCCTGTGACCTCATGAAGACTCGTGTGAAGGAGAGAACCAACACACAAATTTGTCCTCTAACCTACATGTGCACCATGCAGTGCACACCTGTGCTCACAAACACTGTGATAATATTGTTTGGGTATGCAAAGAACTCATAACTTTTCTCAAAGTCTTCAGTGAGACCACAGAACAGGAAAAAGTTCAGGGATACTTTCTAAGTGTTCTTCTCTGAGAGGAGCCTTGAGAGACGTAAGACAATGTACACAGAAGAGTCAAGGTGACCTTCCCTGCAATGCGTCTACTCCTGCGCCAGCTGGACCAGAGCTGTTTACACAGACTGGACAAACAGACACTGGCAAGACTGAAGGAACCTGAAAAGGAACCTGTCTGCTTTCTGCCCAGGTGACCATGGCTATCTTATCTGGGAGACCCAAAGATGTGATTTGCCAGTTTAGAGCCAGCGTTCTAGGCTCTGAAACTTTGCTTGGAAATAATGTAAAGCAGCGGTAACCACCACATGGCCGCTGCAGGCTGAGGAGTTTTCTGTTGCCTGTTTTGAGCCTGTGACTATGTACTGTCCCCCAGGAGAAACTAGATAAAGTCCTGACTTCAGGTCCCTGAGTGATGTGAGATATAAAATATAAAGTGGCAAAGAGAGAAGTGGCCTTCTACTAGAATTGATGGTGCTGAGCTATCATGTGATGGCTAACCCTTCCTGGCAAACATGAGGTTTCAGTGCCATAGGTAGGTCTGTTACTGCCACTCCACGGTTCAGGTCAAGCCCCCTGCTCACCTGTGGATGCCTAGCTTTGCCTGTGCTTCCACACTCAGCAAACCCTTGAAGAAAATCGGTTTTCAAAGAGCAGGAATCACTTTTTCTCTCATTTCCCCTTAGAAATGATATATTTTTTTATGAGTAGATCATTCAACTACTGCTGTCATTTGAGATGGTAGTGGTGGCTATGGGTCGAGCCCTTCCTAGACTCTGTTCAAAGTCTCATGACCATAGTTGTTGCATTCAGCATGTATACTTTTAGTTCAGGTGTTATTTTCCTCTGAGACCTGTGACCCTTCTTGACCTATAAATAATGAGGAAAAAAATCTCATCTGTTGTGATGGATCTCTCCCACCCCCGACCCCCATCTCCAAGACAGAGAGTGGACCAGATAATCCCCACAGAACATAACAGAGGAAGAGAGGCTGATCACTAAACTCAGGGTGGGGTATTATGGCTAGGTGCCTCCTAAGGGTAAACGTTCAGGATGGTAACAGGGGAATAGCACCAGGAAGTGAGGGGTGGTGGGCTGCATGGGCTCCTAGGGCTGCATCCAGGGTTAATGAGAAGAGGAAGCAGCTGTCGGGGTCACACTTGTGATGTTAGTTTGTAGAGTTAGGGCTGTTCCGGGTCCTGCCTGACAGGCCCAGATGTGGCCGTCTAAATGGAACTAAATGGCAGAGAAATGAAAGTCTCTGGAGCTGTGCATGCTGTGGCTGCGTCCATCGTGGAACTAGTTGTTCCTCCCTCTGCATTTTGGACATCTGCCTGCTATATCTCTGTGATAGCAGCCTCTTTTTAGGCCCCGATTTAATCACTTGCTCTCTGTGCTGTAAAAACAGTTGAAAAGCAGGAAGACTGTCTTAATCATCTCTTAAACCCAAAGAACAGACTCACAGTAATGAGAACTTTCCAGGGCTGGGCCCCGTGTGCAGCCTCACAAGCATGGTGCCGCTTCTAGGAGCGGGGCTTGGTTATCAGTGAGAAACGACTATGCTGACTCCTGAGAGCCTTCTGGCTCTAAAAGCCCCGGAGTCTAAGAAATGGCAAAGCATTCGGAATTAAAATGTGTTCCATAAATGCAAGGGCGATGCTGCGCTGTTTATTCCACTTTATTCCCTTTCCCTGGTTTTCAGTCTTGTTCTGTTTTCCCTCTTTTTGAAGTACATTAGTTACCATGGCAACAGTGATGTCATTGGAATTCATTGGTATGGACAGAGTTTAGTGATGTCTGCAAGAATGTTTTGAAGTTAATTTAAATTATTTCTTAACTCAATGCATAGCTTGGGAAAGGAGGAAAAAGATGAAGGATTAAATTTTGCCCTCTGCCTGAAATGATAAAGAACTATAACAAATTTTTGATTATAGCAGAATTTGTAGGTATACTGTTTTTCAAAAATGTAAGAATGTTTAGCCTTGTCCGTTTTTTAATAATGAGTAATTTATGTATGGATCATTCTGACCCACTTTTGTTACCTCCTTTCCCAACATCACCTCATGAGCCTTGCTGCTGTTTCACCACACGAGTGTTTGGCCTCCCAGGGATTTTCTTACTCGGTCCTTTCTTGGGAACTAGCTCAGCTCCTGAAAAGTACCCCAATGTGTGTTTACTCTCTTCTTCGTTACATAAGGGCTCGTCTAACTTTAACTAACAGTTGTTAGCGGATGTATTCCACGCATACATATGTGCTGATACTCAGTGTCCTTTATGTGGAGCACTGCGTTCCCATCTGCTTTCTATTACTGTGATAAATGCCATGGCCAAGAGCAACTTGGGAGGAAATGGTTTATCTCCTTGTAAGGGTCACTGTCCATCACTGAGGGAAGCCAAGACAGGAACTCAAGGCTGAAATCATGGAGGAATGGTGCTCACTGACTTGCTTCTCCTAGCTTGCTTAGCTACCTTTCAGATACAGCCCAAACCCACAGGAGGTGGGACTCTCCTGTATCAATTAGTAATTAGTAATTACTCTGCTGAGGTCCCCTCTTCCCAGGTGACGCTAGCTTATGTCAAGTTGACAAAAGCTGACCAGCATGGACTGTAACCTTCTATGATGACGTCAGAAAGAAAAACAGAGCCTTTCTCTTAGTACTTTTGACCTGTTGGTTAACTCAGTGATGTTGAAGGGGCCCTGCATTCTGAGAATAAGAAAACGTTCTTTCTGGGCCGGTGGGGCTGGTGTTGGAAAAGCCTTCAGTTTATTTGCTTCTTTTCAGACTCTCTAATTTTGGACGTGG
This sequence comes from Bramus lutescens, assembly GCA_001685075.1. Lineage (NCBI taxonomy): Eukaryota > Metazoa > Chordata > Mammalia > Rodentia > Cricetidae > Bramus > Bramus lutescens. The sequence continues at coordinate 333,736 of LOEQ01003111.1, read as the reverse complement.
TGATCTGCTGCCTGACAAAGTCATTTCCATCCTAGGGAACCCATGTTCACTTTTCAGATTTCAGCTCGGGTTACTTGCCCTGGGGAGTTTCATCCCCCCCCATGTGCCACTTAAAGTTAACAATGCTTGCTTTTATTTCCTTGTCCACATGTCCAATTCGCCTCTCACCCCATTGCAGGTCTGTCTGTCTGTCTGTCTTCCTGGGTGGTAAGAGAACCTGCCCTAAGCATCCTGCCCATTTAGTCACCTGGCACAAAGGCACACTGTCCCTGTGACCCAGGGTCGACGCCACCTCCTGCCCACCATTCATCCTCCCCTGTGCATAGGTTGCTCTGCCGTTTTCTCTGTCACAGCCACCGTGGCCTTCCACTTCTGCAGCCTTCCTGCACCCCATGTGTCCTCGAGATCTTCGGCACACCACTTCCCACCTGAGCACACTTTACCCTCAATGTCACTTCAGAAATCTCTTTCCATCCTTAGGTTCCAGGCTAGGCAAGTGGACTTTTTCTTGGGGACTTGGCATAGCACTGTTAGCTAAGAGAACATGCTCTCTCTCTCTGGCCTCACTGTGCTCTTCCCCTTTCACAGTGACAGCGCCACACCGTAAGCTCTGTTGAAGGAGGGACCACCCACCTTGGCCTGCATCTAAGCATGTAGCTGCTCACTAGATATGTGCTAGACGAATGGACTTGGTAGGATCCTTCATGTTAAGGGTGTGTAAATCTGAAAACTCAGGCAAGTACAGCAGTGCCGAGGATTGCTCAGTTTGTCTGCAACTGAGATCTGGACTTTTCTTATGAGGGGAGCCCATAAAAAGCTGTCCAGGAAGAAGATGCACTTAGGCCAGATCTTTAAAATGTTTTAATCTGCTGGAGATTAATAGAAAGATCCAAGAAAGCATGGAACAGTAAGGAAGTAGCAAAGTGGTCAGGGCCGTCACAGCACAATGTGATGCACCATTGGTCATGAATCCACCCAGGATAAGATATAACCAAAGGTATTACAGCGCATTCGCCCAAGTTCTTAAGAGAAACCCTCATTTCCTGACATTGTCTGTCATAAACACACATCCATGTGCCTTTCTAGGCAATCTGGGTGTAAAATGTGGCTTCTCTCTGACCAGCGGTCTGAAAGCACTGGTGGGCGTGATGGCAGTCAGAGCCTGATCCAGAATAGCGGCAGAAAAAGGAGAACCTCACGGAATTGGCAGGCTTGCAGTTGACTGCTTAGCGGGGTTCACACCAAAAAAGCGGAAGTCAAGGGGATGTGCGGAGTTAGCTTGCCATTAATAAATCTACCAGGAGCTGGTTTTCTGCTCAGTGTGACAGTGAAGTATTATTATCTGTGTTAAGTAGTCTCAGTCTCACCTGTTTCCTCTTCTGTGGTGCTGTAGTCCGGATGTGGTTTGTCCCTCGGAGGGTCCTGTACTGGTGGCTTGGTTTCCTTGGTGGTAGAAGGAACGTTTAAGAGGAGATATATTTGTTAGGTCACTGGGCATGCTCTCAGAAGAGACAGTAGGATCACTTAATTAAAAGAATATAACCCAGGTCACCCTCTGGCTTCCTGCTTGCTGGTATGATGTTCCCCTTTCCCATAAGCTCCTTCTGTATGCCATGAGATATTCATGACAGCTAAACTATTGCAGGTGCCACATCCTATCATTTCCAAAACTGTGAGCTTGAAATCTCTTTTCTTCATTTATCCTTAGATATTTTGTTATAGACTGATAAAGATGCACTTAAAGAGGTATTGCCCCAAAGTGAGGAGGAATGTTCCCCTTGCTCCACATCCTCTCCAGCATGAGCTGTTGTTTATGGTTTTGATCTTAGCCACTCTGACAGGTGTAAGATGAAATCTCAGACTCCTTTTGATTTGCATTTCCCTGATGGCTAAGGATGTTGAGCAGTTCCTTAAGAGTTTCTCGGCCATTGAGATTCTTCTGTTGAGAATTCTCTGTTTAGATCTGTGCCCCAGTTTTTAATTGGATTATTTGGCTTATTGATATCTAGTGTTTTGAGTTCTTTATATATTTTGTAAATCAGGCCTCTGTTGGATACGGTGTTGGTGAGAAAAAAAATCTTTTCCCATTCTGTATGCTGATTGGCAGTTTCTCAGAAAAATGGACATCAATCCACTGCAAGACCCAGCTGTACCACTCTTGGGTATATACAGAAAGGATGCTTAATTATACCACAAGGACACTTGCTCAACTATGTTCAGAAAGTGGATGCAAACTCCTCTGTCCTCCCATGGGCTCTCTTAGAAGTTTTCTTGTGCTCTAAACTAGAGTCCTTTTCTAAATTATTGAATTAGTCTCATCTTACCCTCACAGCATCTTGAGAGGAAGAGAGCATCATTTTCTCCAGTTTACAGGGAAACCTGCACGGATTTATCCGTCCTTCAGTGAAGTGCTGAGCTCTACTGGGCAACACCAGGCAGTCTGTTCTTTCCAGAGCTCACATTCTCACCTGTGAGTTCTGCAGCCAGTCCAGAATTGAGGTTGGTACTGTGGGTGTCCCGGAATATCAGAGACCTTCTAGGAGTCTAGTGTTCGCTTCTCATTGAGCTGTGCTTGTTCAAGTAGGGAAGTGAAACCAGAGGAAATGGGAGCCCTGAAGAGTGAGCTGCAGCCATAGGGCCATAGATTCTGATGACAGCCAAGACACAGACGGAGAATATGAGGAACACTGCCATGACATGATCTTTGAGAAGGCCAAGGCTTGATGGCAGTCCTAAGTGCAAAGGAGGATGGGAATTGGCCATCTGTAACAATGCCTTTAATTATTATGTTAGATTGCTCTACTAAACTGTATTGACTTGTCATTATGAAGGCCACTTGCTTCCTGAGTAAAGACCCTCAGTCCATTTACTCATCACCCTGTTTCCATGTACAAATCAGTGGCCTAGACTGAACTGTAGCTCTGTAATTTATGATGTGACCTCGAGCAGATAAGTCAGCATCAGGGTTCTCATCCATGAAACAGGGGCCGTAATCCCCACTCTGCTGGTAATAATGGCAATTGAATAAGATTGTGTATCCAGTACTTACATTACTTAGCGTTTAGTACTATGATTAGTGGCTCTGACTGTTACTGTTTCAGTGGCAGACATCAGAAGCCAATGTAAACCTTCCTTTTAGAGACTTAAGAATGCAAGATCTCAAAAAATTGTACCTCATGGACCATGGCTGCTTCTCTGGTCCCTGAGAGGTGTGTAAACACAGGCTTCCCTATTCATTCATTCTGTATCTGACTTTTTGTAAAGGAAGAAAAAAGAGCACCCATCTCACTTTTAAAATCCTAAATTGTGTATGTATGCATGCTTCAGATACATACCCCATTCAGGTACAGGGCCAATACAAATCTAATTTATTTCCATATCATTATTCATCTCTCTACTTAGCAGTGTGCCACGCCCTGCCCACCCACCACACTGTACTTCTTAAAACATAGCTTTTAATGTTGTGGCCTGACAGTCTTACTTGTTGCTTACCTGAGTCAGGGTTTAAAATAGAAAGAAGAAGTTAAAATTTTGAGCCTACTTAATTCAGTACATTTAGACACAAAAATCCAATATTCAGAGCAATTTTGATATTTCAAGAGAGTCAATTTAAAAATGTTAATAAAAGAAGTGGCCTTCTGAGCCAGTGATGGCTAGGAATGATGCTGGAATAACATGTGAGATGGGGGGGGCATGGCTGGCGGTAGTCAGGCATGTAGTATTTGCTTTCTTCCAGTAAAAATAGCTGAGGTAAAAAGGAAAAAAGGACCTTATACTTTGATGAGGCATTAAACATGATTGAGCGTGCTTACAGCTGCATCTCCGTGGCATTATGTAAATGAAGGCAGCGCAAAGCTGCTGTTTCAATGTGTCTGCTATCAGAGGACACACAGCAGCCCTTCAATAAACATAAACAGCTTAGCAATGGCTAAAGCGCTCACAAGGTAGGAGGCTGTTTTGTTTTAGCGTGGATCATATAGACATCACTTCTTTCCTGTTTAGGAGAAGAATCTCTTGGAACAGATTTGGAATGTGGATGTTCTAGATGTTTCCTAGCTACCGCTGGCTGCCCTATCCAGACCCCAGTGGCTGGAGGATGCTCTCGCATCAGGAGCACAGTGGCTTCTAAGCTCCTTGCTCACAGTTTCCCTGCAGACTTTCCCATAGCTAGCCCTGTCCTAAATAGTCATTTGTCATGCAGTTTGTGTTTATTAATCATGGATTTCTCCTTTTTAATTATTTATAGAGAAAATATATGATATATATATCTGACAAACTGTACATATATATACACACATAAATAACATATGTATGCATATATATACACATAAATGACTGCAGAGAATTGATACCATGGAGTTGTCCTCTGATCTCCATGTGTGACCATAACACACATGAACACACAATGATAACAATACTAATAGTAAATCTAATCAATTAATTAAAATACTTAAAATAAATCTCAGACCCTGGTAAAATGTTTTCTTATAGCTTTGTACATTTAACAGTAGATAGGGTGACTTCCAAAGTACACTCATGTCAGACGTCGACTAGGGTAGCAATGTCCAATGGGAATACAAAGAAAGCTTTTAATGTTACTTTAAATTTTGGGGTAGCTGTATTTTTTAATGTAAAAATAAAACAGGTAAAGTTAAATTTAACCATACATTAAAAATATAATTTTTAGATGAAAGCCATTTAAAAATTATAAAAAGACATATAAAAGATTTTTGTGTGTGCACATGTGCGCGCGCACACACACACACACACACACACACACACACGTGCATAATGTGGATGGGAAATTCCTATTCCATGGTGCCTGGGTGAGCATCTGAGAATCACTTTGCTGAATTGGTCCTCTTCTTCCTACTTTATGTGGGTTCTGAGAATCGAACTTAGGCCTTCACCCACTGAGCCACCTTGCCACCCTCCCCTAGGAATTGTTACTGTTCAGTAAGAAAAGAATAATAGTTGGCAAAAGCAGACAGAATGCCTGAATCGGCACATTGTGGAAGCTGATATACAAATGACCAAAAAAACATCTAAAATGTGCTCAACTTTGTTCACAATTATGGCAATGCAAATTCAAATCACTGTAGGAATGATATCTGGGTATAATCTGCTACTCAGACTTTAAAAAGGAAATGTAAAAGCTTTCCTAGAGGCAGATTTACAATATCCAAAGCTTAGAAATAACCCCTGTGTGCAGCAATAGAAGAGCAGATTGTATAGTGCTGGGGCTCTCTGAAAATGCATTGCAAATACATGGCTTAACTAGATGAATCACATGGAGAGAAAAGGGCTTCGTCGTATAATTCATTCCTATAAAATTCAAGATCATATAAAATTAGTGTATTAAAAATCAGGTTTGTATGCTTTTTTGAGAAGTTTTCTTAACAGAACCTTGGTAACGTGAGTGTGCTCACTTCACAAGGCTACACAGCTGTCCACTTTTGATTGTGTTCCTACGTGTGTGAGTGAGCATGTACGTGCTCATGGCTACCTTGTTGATGGCTGTCATTTTGGCACTTTCTGGGGTTAGATGTCTCAGGTGTGCACTGCAGTGTTAGGTAAGAGCAGGAGGCTGTCTCTTCCGGGAGCTCATCGTAATCTTACCCTGCGTTCTTTGCTTCTATGGCAAGCTTCCATTTGGAGCAGAAGGTTCTGGGTCCTGGTTCACAAATGCCTAATATCGCATCATCTCCATTATTTATTCTTTTTTTGAGATTTTTTTTTATTAAAAATTTCCGCCTCCTCCCATTTCCCTCCCATCCCCCCAATTCC
>LOEQ01003111.1:291321-311868 GCA_001685075.1 Bramus lutescens | reverse complement strand
TCCTTCCCTCCTTCCCTCCCTCCCTCCCTCCTTCCTGTTTTTGGCATTTTGAGACAGAGTCTTATATAGCCCAGTCTGGCTTTGAACTCACTGTAAGTGAGGATGACCTTGAACTCCTGATGATTCTCCTGCTCCTGTCTTCCAACCACTGGGATTACAGGTGTGTGCCACCATGCCTAACCAGGCTGCCCATTTCTGAGGGCATAATAGTAATGGCAGTGGCCACCTAAGCTGTGCACATTCTGTGCCAGAATTGACATGTCTTCTCCAGACCCTCTAAGTGTGTGCTGGTCCCACAGCCATTTCACAGCTGTAGAAACAGCCTGGGGGGGGGTGTAACTAGCACAGGGCCCTTCAGCTAATCAGAATGACACCCAGCCCAGCCTGTGTGACTCCAAGGCCCAGCTCCTCTGCCATGAGCTGATCTCCCTCTTCTGACCGTTACATCTCACAGATTTCCCAGCTCAGTGCTTCAAATGCAGTAAATACCCAAATGGATTTGCCTGAAAAAAAATTCAGTCTCAACAGTTTTGTAGAGATCAAAACTGTTCAAATAAGCATTTTTAGGATCTCCACACTAAATGCCAATCTAACCATTACCTTGAGTGTGAGACCCTGGGGGGCAGGGTCTAAGCTCCATTAAAGAGCAAAGACTGAGTGTGACAAAGTTTATTTTTCTGGAATCTTCCAGAAGTTTTTGTATTATAGTAGGTTTGTGTCTCTAATTTAATACTGCAAGCGCTAAATGATTATGGAATGAAGTCCTTGACCCCACTGTTAGGACTCAGGTATAAATAAAGATGTGTGAGGTATGTTTATCATTCAGCGGATGCCAGGCCCTCTCTTCAGCTGCAACACTGGGGGCTGGGCCAGGAGGCTGGCCACTTTGACTCAAAGTCCAGCTTGTTACCAAGAGGTCGTAATGTTTTAGACAGTCTTCAGTTTTCTAGGCCACGATTTCCTCATCTATAAAGTGAAGACGACTTTAGAATTTATCCCTGAGGTAACCGTGAGGCTATGAAATAGCCTGTAAATAGGAAGTTAGGTAGTTTTTAACAATAGTGCTAGCATGGTTATAACTATATCAGAGCTAAAGTCTGCACTTTTACAAACTCTTAATATGGGTATGGTGGCCCACACTTGGGAGGCTGAGGCAGGAAGATTCTAAATTGAAGGCTAGTCTGGACTACATGGTAAAACCCTGTCTCAGAAGAAAAGCTCTCACTGTTTCAGGATGAGCTCGGCAGTTACTTTTTATAAATATCTCTGTTGCACTTGTTTAAGAGAATTCTTTAAATTCAGATCTCACTGTTGTAACCAGACAACGGGTGCTGTATTAGTCTGCGTCTTTGAATCCACTCTTAGTGATACATTGTGCTGGGGATCCCAGAGAAGAGGAATGTGGCACTTGAATCCCAAAATTCCCCTGGAAAAGAGCTTTGCGCAGTTCTGGTGCTGAGGACTGTGTCAGGGAGAGGGAAGAACATGCTTTCTAAAGAGAAAACACAGGTAGGAAGAAGTACCCCTCCTTCGTTTGGCTAATTCCTTCTAGGCCAGACAAGAGTTGGCAGAGCCTAACTCAAGATTTCTCAGAGGTAGGAAGGTTTACTTCTTCTTCAGCTCAATTAGGTTCTTAATTTGCTGACGTTGGAAGTAGAATTTGAAACACAGCAATTGCTGGTATTGAATTATTTTTTTCTCAGAAAGTCACCTTCTGAATATTTACCCTCAAATAGTGTGAGCCCCTCTCCCCTCTGGCCCACCTGCACTGTGCCCTCACTGTTAGACCCTGCTGCCCAGCCTGCTGCTTTGCGATCAGCTACAACAGCGGCCATCTGTGACACACAGGTCGGGAGACGTTCAGTGTCTGCTAAGTCTATTCTTTTCCAGGCCAAAGCTTACCTGCACATTGCTTCAGAAGTGGTGAGAAGATTGCGGCCACCTCCAGAATGATTCCCAAGTGCCCTGGAAATTGTCCTGGTAATTCGATGAACCCAAACTGTCAAAAGTGAACATTGAGGTAGTGTGGAACCTACAAAAATAATGACAGTCACGATTATTTTCCTTCATCGCTAAAGAAATTTTGTCTCATTTTCAGACTTGATTTGCTAGCTCATGGCTCACAAATACAGTTTATGTGTATCTGTGCTGGCTGCTGTGTTTGCGGTTTAGAGCTGTACCGCAGCCCTTTCATTTGGCCGCTTCTTAGGAACTGTGACCCTGTGATGCTACAGTCCCCAGCTGCATCCCAGTGTTCACTAAGTGTGTATATGCTGCAGATGTAATAAATAAGCACCTTGCTACCTGGCGGTTGGGGTCAAGTTTGGATCTTGCCTTTAGTTCTGTCTTAAAACATGTTCTTGATGGAACGGATTTCAACCTCATGTGGCACAGACTTGTCCCAACTTAATGAATCTGAATGTTCAGGATGGGGCCAGGACATTGAGAAGATTTTGATTATGATAGTCTTAGTCAGTGTCTGTTGCTGTGAAGAGACACCATGGCCATGGCAGCTCTTAGGAAAGTAAGCATTTAATTGAGACTTGATAACATTTCAGAGGTTTAGTCTGTTATGAGCCTGGTGGGAAGCACGGCAGCAAGCAGGTAAGAGATATGGTACTGGAGAGGAGCTGAGAGTTCTACATCTGGATCCACAGGCAGCATGAAGAGAGAGACACTGGGCCTGGTTTGAGCATTTGAAACCCCAAAGCCCACCCCCCTAGTGACATACTTCCTCCAAAAAGGCCATACCTCCTTATCTCTGTCAAGCATCCTTCCTTAATGACTAAACATCCAAAGATAGGAACCTATAGGGACCATTCCTATTCAAACAACCAAAGATAATAATTATGATAATAAAAATAACTTTTGTCATGTGATTTCTGTAGCCTCAGAATCTTTCATTCATACCAGTGGGCACTGTTCATTTAATGAATGTGTACTGAAGGTATAGGAAAGATAAGTGCCCTGTTGTTGATAGTTCCTATTTCTGGATGATGATGAAGCTGGCTTCCAGCCGCTTCTGTAGTTAGCTGTTAGAATGCTCCCTCATGTAGTGTTAAGTGTATTCCCATCACAAAAGAGAGGGTTAGTATTCACTGTAGTCCTGACATCCCAACCCACTCCTTAGACGTTCTCCGTGGTGTTCATGTTTCCAAGATTATACTCTGGAAAACACGCGTCTTATCTGGTTGGAACACAGAGACAGAGCCAAAGACATCCCAAGGTCGGGTGGCTGTAAAGCTGCAAGATAAGATAAGAGTGCTGGAGGGCTCCCTGCTTTGCGGTCAGTGGTGCGGTCAGTTATGTGGAAGTGGTCTTTGCCCTTTGGCAGATCCTGTGATGTCCTGTGATGCTGCTATAATTGGCAGCTAGAAAGTCAATCAAAGGGCAAATGTACCTTCAAATGACTACGTGGACATGAATAGCAATAGCACCTTATATGTGAGAGCCAAAGAATCAGGATTTCTACCATGAGTGAATGGTCACATGATTATAAAACATCTCCACCATGATGGTACACATGGTTATAAACATCTCCACCATGATGGTACTCATGGTTATAAACATCTACGCCATGATGGTACTCTTGGCTATAAAACATCTACACCATGATGGTACTCATGGTTATAAACATCTACGCCATGATGGTACTCTTGGCTATAAAACATCTCCACCATGATGGTACTCATGGTTATAAACATCTACGCCATGATGGTACTCATAGTTATAAACATCTGCGCCATGATGGTACTCATGGTTATAAACATCTACGCCATGATGGTACTCATGGTTATAAACATCTGCGCCATGATGGTACTCATGGCTATAAACATCTACACCATGATGGTACTAATGGTTATAAGCATCTACACCATGATGGTACTCATGGCTATAAAACATCTACACCATGATGGTACTCATGGTTATAAACATCTACACCGTGATGGTACTCCACAGCTGAAAATGAGAAAACTGGCTAGTTATACAACAGTCTCATAAGATGGTGAATCATATGGCCCACTTGTAAATGCTTTTACAATGAAAAGGATGAGAGATTAGCTTGTAGCCACGTAGAGAAAGGCTGGAGAAGAAAAGTGAGTGGCTAGAAAAGAGCAACATGAGGATCCTAGTAAGGATGGCAGTATCCCCACTGCAGTGATGGAGCAACATGAGGATCCTAGTAAGGATGGTGGTACCCCCCCCCTGCAGTGATGGAGCACCATGAGGATCCTAGTAAGGATGGCAGTACCCNGCAGTGATGGATGGAGCAACATGAAGATCCTAGTAAGGATGGTGGTACCCCCCCCCCTGCAGTGATGGAGCAACATGAGGATCCTAGTAAGGATGGCAGTCCCCCCACACACACACACTGCAGTGATGGAGCAGCATGAGGATCCTAGTAAGAATGGCAGTACCCCCCCTACTGCAGTGACGGAGATGGGATTCAGGCTTCACACTTGCTAGGCAAGGGCTCTACACCAAACTGTATTTCTGTCCCTCTGTTTATTTTTTATTTTGAAACAAGATCTCCCAAGGTCTCCAGGCTGACCTTGAACATGCTATGTAAGCCAGGCTGACCTTGAACTTTCGATGTCCTACCTCAGCCTGCTGCATAGCTGAATTGCAGGCCTGCACCACCAGGCCTGGCTGATGGAAGGCTTCTCTAATATGCTTTTTATTGCTTCTTTGTGTTTTCAAGATTGTACTACAGTTTTACAAGACATTATTCACTGAAGGAACTTGAGTTACAGGCACATGGAATCTCTGTTTTGCTTCTTAAAATTGCATGTAAATCTGTATTAATCTCAAAACCAGTAAAAATTGATTTAAAAGAAGTCTGTATATAAGATGAACTGTTTGGACCAAGCTATCCATACTAACTCTTGAACTTTCTTCATGGATGCACAGTAATCATTACTCGTCCCTAAAAAGACAGCAAAGGCTTCAAATTGCAGATATTTATTTGTGTCTTTGTGTGTGTGTGTGTGTGTGTGTGTGTGTGTGTGTGTCTATTGTTGCTCTACTAAGGGGGCAAAGCAACTGCTGAAGCCAAACTTCCCTTTGGAACAGAAGACTGCGGTAGGCGTCAGGGGTGCCTTAAGCTGTGCCCTGTGATTGAACAAGCCTGATGGGGAAGTGGGGGAGGCTTCCCTCGACCGTCTCCTGCTTCCGCATCCTGCACTCTGTGATGTCTGCAGATGCCTTGAGGAAAAAGCTGCTGGAGAGGAGGCAGTTTTGAGCTTAGATAGGTGTGAGGGGGGAAGAACAGAAGCAGAAAGCCAGGATGTGAGTCCATCCGAAAACTGCCTCTGGCTAGTTACGATTCAAGGAGCCGTCCTCAGAGGACGCCAGAGTGTGCTGTCAGCCCTGTTGGCAAAGATGGATGTTTAGGCCTCATCAACTTTCACTGTCCAGGAGTCCGGGAGGAAAAGTCAGCTCCCTCACTGCTCCATTCCAGGAAGGAAAAAAAAAATGACTCAACTTAGGGGAAAAACTCTTCCCAAACCTCTGCATCTCCTTTTCAGCCAGACCTGGAGGTTTCTTAGACAGGCCACAGGGAAACCCAAAGTTCTCCATCTATGCTTTGATGGACTTTGAGGCTTATGCAGCCTAAGCTAACCTTGAACTCTTGACCCTATATCAGGCTTCCAGGTGCTGGGGTTTCAGATGTGCACCCACTCTTGGCTCTGCCGTGCTCTTGAGTGGGTGCATCCTGCTAACTTGAACTTAGGGAGTTTGATGGCTCACTGTAGTCACGTGTCCTCTGAGGTAAGTTTGTCTGTGCTAAAGCTACAGCGTTTGCCTCCATCCAGTGTTTTCTTTTTCTCAGTTCCAAACAAAAAAATAACCCCCAAGCTCCTACCCCATTTCAAGAAAACAAAAACCTGTGAGTCCTGGAATGTTAAAACTGGCTGTAAGTGCGGTCTGATAACCCTGCCACTCCCAAGCATTGCTACTGAAAAGTACGTCTACCAACGCTGAGAAGCTTTCTAAAAAAATGTTTGTTCATTTGTTCGGTGCACACATGGGCTGTGCATTTGTGAGTGTGTGTGCTCACGTGAGCGTGCACATTCGGAGGTCAGAGGACAAGCTGTGGGAATCAGTTCTCTCTTTCCACTGTTAAGGCCCCATGGGTCAGCCTCAGGTTGCCAGGGTTGGGGAAAACGCTTGTACCCACTGGTCTGGATGCTTTTTGAAGAGGCTGAGGGGCTGTTGTGAACTCAGTACACACACAGCAAAGCACTGAAGGTGGCCAATCGAGTTGGTCCACTCTGAATGTTCCTAGGTAATTCCTTGGTGTCTGTGCATTGATCTCTGTTGGTTTGTTCATTTAAGAGCTATTGACGGTTGTTAAATGATATGTCATTGAGTTTTGGGTTGAAATTCCCCAAATACAGATGAGTTTGAACAAGTTTATGCACACTTACTAGCTAATCGAGAAGCTGCTTCTATGTTGAGCCCTGCCAGCTTTCTTCCTGTTTTGCTGGAATTGTGTCGTTGACACCTTATGTGTTCTTAGTGTGGCTCTTTTGTCCGTTCTATGTGTTGAGAATTCTGTGACTTGCTGTTTCTTCTCAGAATGTCAACTTCTGTTGATCAAAATATCTTATACTGTTTCAAACTTACCAGACTTTTCCTTCCACTGTTGACTCTTGCGACATATCTGAGGGCCATGGAAACACTCTGGATTTTTTTTCTTTATGAATATCTGACATCAGTGCCACTGACAGTGTCTTTTGTCCTTCACTACCAATTTCTATAGAAAGTCTGTGGTTGTTTGTCTAGCCTCTGTTCTCGTCTGGTTTATCTCTTTGTCTCCGTACTGATAACTAACTCACTGATGTGTTTATCATCTCAATTTTTTCAAGAATATTTTAGCAATTCTTGATTCTTTGCCTTCCCATTATAAATAGCTTGTGAAACCCAAGAGCAACAACAAAACTCCTGGAGAGGATTTCAGTTTGACATTGTCACCCCCACACTTAGCACGGGGTAGGGAAAACTATGCATTACAGAATTGTCATTTTCTCAAAAAACACTCAACCACTGAAGCTATGTAGCAGCCAGGGCTGAGCTTTGGGCTCTAAGTAGCCATGTCCTGCTCATCAAAATGGCTCTCTGGGAGTTGCCTCTTCTGGTGATAAAAGTGCCTGCTTTCCCCCACTGCTTTCTCGGAATGACTTTCTGATGTAATACACACGACATTCACCTCAAAGAGATGGCTTTCTTGTATTTCCTGTAATCTGTAGCCATTTTTGTTTTAGAAATAGGATTTGCTATGTGGTTAAGGCTGGCTTTGAGCTGGAAATCCTCCTGCTTCTGTGTCCTTAGTGATACAGGAGTGATCATCATTACCTGGTGCCTTACTCCCAGACACTATAAGATGATGATGGCCGTGTACTGTGGTTTCATAGCAAATTAAAACAAAATGTAAGGCATTCACATGTGTGGCCCAAATAATGAGGACCGAGGGTATGCTACTATAAAGTACTTAGATAAGAAATTTTGCTTGAAGGTAGATAATGGATAATTAAAGCCAAATAGTATGAAGTTTATAACAACTATTGACTTTTTAAAATAAGTCATTAGTAGAGATAAAAATGGAATTATTTTAAAAAAAAAATCCTAATCCTGATCCAAAAACAAGCAGAAATAAAAAAATACAAGAGAAAACAAAATCAGTGGCAGAGTGGCATATTTTAATCCAAACCGGCAAAGTCTTAGTAACCAAAACTGTCCACTAATGAAAAGAAATTGCCAGACTAAATAAAAAGGAAGACCTAGCTCTACATTGTCCTACCCCCCAAACAATACTTTCTTGCTTTGTTGCCTAAGCTGGTCTCTAACTCCTGGACTCAAGTGATCCAACCTCCACCTTGTGAGCAACCAAGCCTACAAGCACACAATACCATATCTGGTATTTTTAGTAACATTGTCACTGAGTCCTTTGAGTTCTTTGAAACGTGTTTGTACTAAATACATTTCATACCATGTATTTTGGACATTCTTATCTCCTGCCCTCCTTAACTCCATGCCGCACTCTCAACTGACTTGAGCTAATCACTTTATAAAATTACAAGTAGCTTAAAAGAAGAGGATTAAAAAGGGTATATCATGTAAACATCAGAAGACGCGTGGAATGACTACCACGTAGCTAGACAGACTTCAGAGCACGGAGTAGTACCAGGGATGAGGAGGGACACCAGAATGATAAAGGTGCTGCAGCCAAAATAGTGCTGTGACTCTAAATCTGTGCCCACATGACAACGGTCTTCAAAAAACAGGATTTGGTAAGTGAGACCTAAGTTCACAGTTGTGTAGCTGGGGACTTTAGTGCCGCTCCTGCAGTTTTCAGTGGAACAAGCACAGATAACCAGTGAGTCCTGAAGACCTGGCCTTCACTCAGTGTCAGCATCAGAAGTCACTCTAGCCCCGGACAACAAAGTGTATACGACTTTCTTATGCAAGCAGACATCTACCATGGTGGACAATATAGCATATTTAGAATAACCTCATATAAAACAATTCTTTTTTTTTGCCCATGGGGACCATAAAACAATTCTATTCTCATTAACAGAATTAAATAGATTCCAGTAATAAAAACATACCTGAAAACTCACAAATATGTGAAGCTAGAATAAGACAGTACTGAATTATCCATGAGTCAAAAGGAAGAAAGAAGTAAAGTCATAAAATATGTTGAGCAGACTAGAGATGATCCCCTTTGTGAGGTGTGGAGGGAAATTTATGATATTGTTTATATCTGAAAGGAAGACGGATGGATGTACCAGTGAGGTATCTGCCCATCTTAGTAACCTAGAGACAGGGTACAAATTAAACCCGAAGCGGTGGAGGAAAGGGAAGAAGAATGAAATTGGGAAGAAAAGCTATAAAGAAAATACTGGAATCAAATGTTGGCATTTGGAAGAGATGAACAAAATCAATAAGCTGTAGTCAGATTCATTAAGAAGAGAGAGGACAAATTCATAAATCACTCAATCAGGAATGAGCAAGGCAGCGCTAAGGTGCTACAGTTAAAGGAACAATAGGAGCCGTTACCAACTCTGCAGTAAAACTAGCAACTTGGTGAAATAGATAAATACTGTGAAAAAAGTTATCAAAGCTCCTTCCAACAATAACCAGAACAGTGTAAGTCACAGAAACAGAACTTCCAACTTCAGGCCTCCATGCCTTCGCTGGCAGGTCTACCCAAAGAAGGAAGGAAGAGAGCCAGTCCTAGCGAAAGACCAGGAAACAGATAAGGACGCCATTCCCAGCTCATTTATGAAGAAGCTGTCATCGCTCTGAGACTCAAGCCTGTCACAGACAGTACAAGAATTCAGCCGTATATTTCTTAGAAATACAAACACAAAATTCTGTAGCCGGCACAGGGCCAGAGATATGCAATACAGTGGTTTTACTATACACACAAAGGTTTCTGGTCTTGCAGAAACATTAATGGTTTTAATTACAGGAAACAAAGACTTTCAATATTTTCCTATCATCATTCCTCAGCAAGTATTAAATTAGTATTTCTTTGAATTGTGTTGTGTTAGAATGTTTGAGTTGCTGACATGTTTCAGTTTTAAAAAGTTGAAGGAGAGAAATCAACCACGAGCTATTTGGTGCTTTTAGGCCCAGGTGGGCACACGAAAGACAGCCACAGCTCCGCCCCAGGCCTCTCTGTCGAGGCGAACAGAAATGGAACATGAGCTGCTTGTGCTGAGTGGGCACTGAGAGGACAGCCACCCCTCTCTCCCAGGCCTCTCACTAGCTGCAGCGCTTGGTGCTGCGCCTTGCCTGGGCAAACAGTAGAGCTGACCCTGTTAATGGGGTGTAGGCGAGCTGGTCCTGTGGGCCTGAGAGCAGGAAAACTGTCGCCCCCTCCCCCTCCCTATATGCCATGTGGTGGCATGGGTGAAGGGAATACTCCCTCCTCCCCACCCCCAAACCCCTTGCCACCTATAACAGTCAAGAGAGCCGGCCTCAGGGCATCCAAACAGAAGAGCTGGCCATGCCCCTCACCAACTGCAGCAGTCGAGAGAGTGGTCCTTGCACCTTGTTTGGGCAGAACAGTAAAGCCGGCCCTGTTGTGAGTGAGGGTGGATCAGACCTGAGGGCGTGAGAGCAGAACCAGTCTGCTCCTTGCCACCTGCTACACTGGGTGAGCTAGCTGGGGCAGTGCTGGAGAGCTCACCCGGGTAGCAAAAATGAGGAAAAGCTGGTGGATAGACCAACCCAGCTACCACCCAGACCCAGAACCAGGCCTATGAGTTGGTCCACCCTAACATCCACCTCATCTGTGAATTGCTATGTGGATCCCCACAACACAGGGCAGGAACAGAATATCCATGAAGAGTCCTGGTAAGGGCCCAGCATCCATAGTGTGGTTGAAACCAGAGGCCTGGAACCAGACCAATGGACTCTTTGCAATAAACACAAGTGAAGATGTATGGATTAAAGGGTGTATGTGACTCACTGGGACACACTTCATCTTCCACACTGAGGTGATTTTTTTTCTTTCCTTTTCTTTGTTTGTTTTTGTTTTTAAGTTTTGGGGTTTTTGTTTTATTTTGCTTTGTTGTTTTGGGATTTTTTTTTTTTTTGGCAAGGGGAGTTTACAAGTGCACAGGATGGAAGCGAGGCGACAGAGAGATGAGCAGGGATCCATGATGTGAAATAGAAAGAATCAATTTAAAAAGTTAAATAAATTTTAGTTTGAGATTAGGACAGAATTTCCAATGGTTTCTGAAACGGGTCTGAACATTTGCTTACCGTTTTATACAAAATACTTGCTTTTGGTATCCTCAGCACTGACGATTGTAAATCAGATACTAATCAACTCTGAAAAATGTTGAGGATATCTGTGGTGGTTGGATTGAGAGCCCCCTTACACTCATGTATTTGAATGCTTGCTTCTCAGTTGGTGGAATTATTTGGGAAGGATTAGGAGGTGTGGCCTTGTTGAAGGAGGTGTGTCACTTGGGCTGGGCTTGAGGTTTAAAAAGCCCATGCCGTTTCCAGTTTTCTGTTTCTCTGCCTGATTGTTGTCTCAACATGTAAGTTCTCAGCTACTGCTCCAGCGCCTGCCTGCCTGCCTGCCTGCCACAGCTGCCCAGCGCGATGGTCATGGACCAACCCTCTGCAACTGGAAGCAAGCCCCCAAGTCAATGCTTTTTTTATAAGTTGCCTTGGTCATGGGGTCTCTTCACACCAATGGAAAAGTAATTAAGACAGTGCTCTATACCCTAAGTATCAGATATTTAGCCTGTAGTTCTTGTAAAAATAGACATGCACACCCACCTCATACATATGTAAATTTCCTTTAAACATCTTTGCTAAATGGTAAAAGTATATGTATACTAAAGAATTGTTTTAAAATAAACTTGTTTATTATGAATTATCAATAAATGTCTGACTTGTATACATTTTTTGCTTTTTTTCTGTATACCCAGAGTCATATAAAATTTTATTGGGTGAAAAGGGGTCCATACCTAGAAATATCAGGAAGTCTGGCCTGTGATAGTGATGGGCCACATTTCTAGCTCTGTGATGTTTGTCTTGATTATAACTTGGTCAGATTTAGAATTGTCATGAACACAAACCTTTTGACATACCTATTAGGGGTCATTCTAGATTAGGCTAATTGAGGTGGGGAAACCCAAAATGTGGATGGCACCATTCCATTGGCCGGAGTCCCCAAGTGAATAAGAAGGAGAATGTGAACTGAACATGTTTGTCTGTCCTTATTTCCTGTGCGCGGATGCAGTTTGACAAGCTCCCTCGTGCACTCTGCCATTTCTTCCTCACTGTGACAGACTGTCCCCCTGAACCGTGAGCTAAAATAAATCCCTCCTTGTGTTGCTGTTGCCAAGTATTTTTTTCTCGGCAACAAGAAAAATAACTTATAGCCACTCATCCATTGGAAAGTACCATTCCCCTCTGAAGACTGAGCTGGCAACAACAGATTGAAACAACAAATAGAAAATGGATTTTTTGGGGGGGGGTGTTTATTTGCTTGCTACAGGATCTTTCTTGGCTGTGTCGCCCTCACTGGCCTTAAACTTCTGATCATGTGTGAGCCTTGAAAGTGCTGGGATTACAGTCATTAGCTACCACACCCAATTAAACAAGGGATTTTTAACAGAATAGAATATTTAATTAAATATTTAATTAAAAGACAAAGAGGAGTCTGAATACAGAGTGTTTGCTGGTGCTTATGAGTGTTAACCATTCATAGGTATTTGGAAGTTCTGCAGTTAAACTTGATATGCTATGTTTTGTTGATATTCATGGGACACCTGCTCTTTCCTGAACAGAAACAGAGGAGGAGTGGACCAGAGTTGGGGGCAGAGGGGTGTGGTGTGGGTGGAGGGACTGGGAGGAGAGGAGGGAGGGGGAATTGTGGCTGGGATGTAAAACAAACAAACAAGTAAATAAATAAGTAAATAAGAAAGTTCTGCCATTGTCTTACTAATACCCCCCCGCCTTTGATCATTTTTATCCTGCACATCAGTTGTCTTTTAGCCAGCCAATTGGTTTTCATTTTAATTGATAAGTAAGATGAAATAATAAATTACCTTCCACTGTATCTGTTTCGAGCAGAGACCCCACTTTGGAAAGTATGGGTGTTGCGGCAGCTGAACTGCTGTTTGAACATTATCCCCCGCACTGTGCCTGATGGCTTTAATTATGGCTCACACAGTTGCTTCTTCTCCATCTCTTCCGATAGCAAGCTCCACAGACACAGTAAAGCACCATGGGAACATGCTATTAGGCTGTCTCTGTGATGAAAGCATCCTTGTATTGTGCTAGAAACCGCACTTGCAAATAAAGTTCATTAAACGTTGGCTTTCTCTGGTAGCTCCCTAATCATAGCTTCTCATCTAGATTAAATACGCATATCCAAACTTGAGCTTTGGTAATTTCAGCCAGAGACTAGCAAGAGTCTAAAAAATGCATTTAATATTGAAAAGAACCATCAGAAATATTTTTTCCATTCTTTTCCTGTCTATAATGTCTGCTAGGACCTTTAAATGAGGACACCAGACTATCAACAATGAAGTAAAATTTAAAACAAGCCAAAGTTTGACTTTCAGCAACTTCGTTGTTTAAAGGAAGTAGATTGAATACAGAAGATCAAGAATTAAGCTTGAAGAATGTGTGGTTGAGTGTGAGGGGAGGATATGAGCAAAGGAATGCAGGCTGTTGGAGTGGACTGGCAATTGCAGGTATAGGGAAGTTTAGAGAAACCAGCCTACCGAGAGACATGGTTTCTTATGTGTGGTGGAACAGGACCAGCTAGCATATGCAGGGCCTCGGGGGATGCGTGATAAGCTTGATCTTGGCACAAGGATAGTCATTGTTATTATTATTATTGTTATTATTATATGTTATTATATAACATATGTGTATATTTTATATTTACTGTCATGCATGGTTGAGTAAACCTATAATCCTAGCGTTTAGGAGGCTGAAACAGGAGATTGCAAATTCAGGGCTGTTCTGGACTACATAGTGAGATCTATTTCAACTTAAAAAAAAAAAAGATGTATTCATCTATGTGTATCGTGTCAGTGTGAGTATATGAGCACTTTCTTGTGGGGAACGCACATGCCTGTGTCTGCCTCTGACTCCGCCTGTTCTTTTTGAGGTGAGTTCTCTCAGACTCTGCTCCCTTGGACCTTCAGTTACAGGGATATATGTGTGTGGTGCCCACCTTATCACATGGCACGAGGATCGGAGTGTGTGGTGCCCATCTTGTCACATGGTGTGAGGATCGGATGTGTGGTGCCCAGTTTATCACATGGTGTTAGGATCGGGATGTGTGTGGTGCCAACCTTATCACGTGGCACGAGGATCAGGATATGTGTGGTGCCCACCTTATCACATGGCGCTAGGATCGGAGTGTGTGTGTGGTGCCCACCTTATCACATGACGCTAGGATCGGATGTGTGTGGTGCCCAGTTTATCACATGGCACTAGGATCAGATTGTGTGGTGCCCAGTTTCTCACATGGCGCGAGGATCGGAACTTTGGTTCAGATGACTCTTAACATATGAACCATCTCTCTAGATTCTTGAAAGTTCTTATATCTATAGTGCATGTCTTTGAGATAAAATTTAAAAGCTATGAAAAGGCTTCCATGAAACATAATTCTCCCTTTTATAAGTGTCTACTGTATTGCTTTTCATTTTTATGTGAAGGAAAAGTTCTAAGACTCTCAGAAACCCAGCCTGACTGGAAATCCATTGTGATTAGGTGTTTTGGGTTGATGAAGGGTGGTAAAATTGAAAAAATAGAAAACTTAGGACTAGTCCATGCATATCTGCGCACTTGAGCTATGACAAAATGATATTGCTGAGGCATGTATGAAGAAAATGAGCCTTGTCTTATGCTAGGTAAAATCAATTTTTAAGGCAAAGATTTAAAATCCAGGGAATAAAGAGTATTTTGTAGGCACAGGAAGGAGAGGTTTCTTAAATAGGTTACGAATAACACTCGTCATGAAAGGAGAGATTATATCACTTTGCAGAAGCCTCTTTGGTAAAAAGAAAACAGAAAATGAGTAGACAAGACACAGCCAGTATGGAACCAGGTATTTGGAATAATTCAAGCAGTCTTGTAAAACAATAGAGGAAAAAAATGTATTTCAACTGAAAACTAGCTAATAGCATAATTTCATAGCGGAAAAACATGAACAGATAGTAAGCATCAGAAAAACTCACATGCAAACCAGTGGGCTGCCCCTTAACACCCACTAGATGCTAAAAATTCCCTGGTCTGAGCAAGGGTTGGAAGCTGCGTGACTGACCAGGGCTGCAGGAAGAACCCTGGAGCAATGCTGCAGTCAGGTCCCTAGCCGCGCTGCTCCCAGTACACCTGGAGATGCTGATACATGTCAGCACTGTTGAAAATAGCAAAGACCTGCGGACAGCCCAGCTGTCCGCCGCTATTGTTTGACCACATGTGCTTTTCTGTATTTGGCTGCAGTTTCCCCGTAGGGTCCATTGTGATAGACAGTCTGGTCCACAGATGGCGCTGTGAGGTGGTGGGACTTCGGGAGGTGGGGCCTTGTGGGGTCCGTGGTCACTGGGGATGTATGTGCTTCAGCATATAGTTCTTGGTGGGTCTCCAGCACTCTGCACCTGCTTCGAGATGCGCTCAGACTTGCTCACTCCTGCCACTGCTGTCTCCTGGGATAGAATGCTGACCAGAACTGAATCCATGCAGGTGCCATACCCTTGAGTTTCCAAAACGGTGATCTAAGTAAGCATTTCTCTTTGTAATTCTCTGTTTCAAGTATTTCACTGTGGTGACCAAAACCTGACTAATGGCTGCTCCAAAATTCATGCGACATCCAAACTCCCAGAGCGATGGTGTCAAGAAGTAGGGCTTCTGAGAAATGAATATGTTACAAGGATTCCATGGCATCTGATGCCTTTGCAGAGAGAGCCCAGAGAGCGAGCACTGCCGCCCAGCGCTGGAGGTCACCGTGCGAGGATAGCCATCTGCTGTCCAGTCGTGGACCCTCGGCAGACGGCTTGGTCTTGGACTTTTCTAATTTATAAGCTCTGCATCCTAGGTAGCATCTTAAACAGACTAAGACATCTGGTGACAGGAGAGTGGATAAACTCACTGCAGGGGTCACACAGAAAACCATACACCAGTGGTACTTTAAGTTTTTATTTGATGCATGTGAGAGTTTTGTCTGCCTATGTCTGCCTACCACACGCTGCAAATGTCTGTGTACCACATGCATGCCTGAGGCCTTCAGAGGCCAGAAAAGGACATCGGATCCCCTGGCACTGGAATTCTGTGGATACTGGGAACTGAACCCAGGAAAAGTTATACAACATAACTGGTCCCCAAAGAGGGACCAATAAAACCAAAGATAGTTTGGGGAAGAGTGGATGCGTCATGCCTATGGGGAGTGCTAAGACATACACAGACACTGTCTAATTACTGTTGTCTAAATCCAACAGTCCAACAGTCATACTGGGCGGTGGTGGCGCAGGCCTTTAATTCCAGCACTCAGGAGGCAGAGGCAGGTAGTTCTCTGTGAGGTCGAGGCCAGCCTAGTCTACAAGAGCTAGTTCCAGGATAGACTCCAAAGCTATAGAGAAACCCTGACTCAAAAAACCAAACCAAACAAACAAGCACATAAATAAACAAAAACAAAAAAAGAAATTCAACAGTCAAAAGGGTCTTGTAAAAGTAAATTTCAGATAGACCCTGTTAAATGCAATTTATTTTATTTTTAATGGCCTGTTAGATTCAAGGTGTGATTATGACTTCTCTCATCGTAAATGGTCGTCAGATCTTGTAGAATCTCCTTTTATGTTAATGTCCACGGGGATGAATCTTTCTTGATTTGCTCTATAAGCTACTCTCCATCCTTTCATCATGACAGGGATTTCATTGATGCATTTTTGGTGAGAGTTTAAAACATTCGCCCCTTCTCATTGGGCACTTACTCTAAGTGAAAGGACTTTCCAGGAGAAAGGGGGCGTCAGGGTTTGTTCTCTTGGCATCTATAATTAAATTTAATGAAGCTTCTATTTTGGTCCATTTGGGCTAATATAGCAAAGTAATTTTTCACTGGGTGATTTGTAAATAATAGCAGTTGATTTCTCACTTGGCTGGGGCGAGAGTCTACAATCAAGTTACCAAGTTACCAGCGGATCTGGTGCCTGGTAAAGGTGCCTTTGACACACGGTCAGTACCTTATTGTCTACTCTTCATGTAGCAGAAGAGAAGGACCACAAATATATTATTACTTCTATAAATGATGAGTTATTATCATTTTTATGCATGTTTGTAGTAAACCTTGAGAGCACTCACTCCATCCCCTTCCATGACCTCAGTCCCCCTTCTCTTCCTAAAAAGCTCCCTTTCTGTTTTCATGGCTTTTAAACAGTGTGTGTAAATTTTTTTTCATAATATTTATAATATGAAACATAAAAAATCCCCCTCCAGTCATCCCTCCATTTTCTCCCTAATACTCCCCCTGCTAAATTCACCTCTCTCTTTCTCTCCCTCTCTGTCTCTGTCTCTGTCTCTCTCTCTCACACACACGCACGCACGCACACACGCACATCATGCATGATATGGCTATTACTCTCCTGCCCTGAGAGTAGCTGTGGCTACTTGTACAAGATCAAATTGACCAAGATTCTGATAGAATGAGGAAGGTACTCTCCAGACTCTGACCCCAGCTGAGGAGGAGCTGTTGGCATTTAATATCTGCTGGAAAACAGGAAGTCCTTCTTTGAGGATGTGGTCCCTGGTAGGTTTCCCACGCTCTGGTGGATGGCCTCACACCCTCGTGCATATGGACAGTGTTAATTGGACTTAGTGGGTTATCAAAAATATTTTAATTGAATTTTTGAGACAGAGTCTCATATGACCCCGTCTCACCTCAAACTTGCTATGTAGCTAAGAATGACCTTCAAATGAGTCTTCCTCTCTTCATCTCCCATGTTTCGGGGTTACAGGCTTGCAGTGTTCTGGTTTTATATGGTGGATGGGATTACCCAGGGCTTCATGCCTGATAGGCAAGCATATGCCATGGAATTATGTTCCCAGTCCTTCCTTATCTTTTTTTAATTTTTAATATAGAGTCTGGATATAAAAGAAAACATTTTGATTTTCTGATTTGATTTTCTGAATCTGGCTAATTTTTAATGTGATGATTTCCAGTTCCATTTTCCTTCAACTGACGTGATTTTGTTCTTTATAGCTAAATAAAGCTCAATTATGGTATAGATCACACTCCAAGCACTCATCTGTTGGCGGTCACATGGACTTGTTCTGTAACTTGACTATTATGAATCATGCCAGGCTTCTGTTTTTAGAGGGGTGTGTGTGTGTGTGTGTGTGTGTGTGTGCGTGTGCACATGCGTGCGTGTGTGTGCGTGTGCACATGCGTGTGTGTGTGTGTGTGTGCGTATGAGTTTATGTGCACCATCTGCATGCAGTTGCCTGAGGAGGCCAGAGGGCATCAGAGCCCCTGGAACTGAAGTGACTGGCTATTGTGTGTTGCCAGCTGTTGGTGCTGGGGACCAAGTTCAGGTCTTCTGGAAGAACAATTTGTGCTCCTAACTTCTGAATCATCTCTCCAACCCCCAGGCTACTCATATAATGGCATTAATCCAACTCTTGATAACAGAGGTCTGTTGTCCACAGCGTTCATTAAGACTCCACCTTAACTGCAACATAGAGACAATTCCAATCATAGCGTACTATAGACTCTGCCTCTTCCCAGTTACTGTGGTTATGGTATGGATTTTCATACACTATGAGATTGGTAATTTTTCCTAATTTGTCTCATCAGTGTTGACACACAGCTTTCTATTAATTTTTGTTAAAAAGCAGCTAGCATTCTCTCACCCCTCATTCTTCTCCCCTTCTGCCATCATAGCTGTCCATGCAGTTTCTTGCTTTGCCAGCGTGAACCTGGAGCTGGCCGTATTCAGATATGGATTGTGATGCTCTGTACGACTGTCTCCTGTGCCCTCCTCAGGCCCCTCAGGTACAGGTACTTTTTGGAGTACCTGAATCTGTCCACACACCTGTTGTCACAACTTCACCTCCTTTATGGGACCCAGAAATCAACCTGAAGCTTTCTTCCTCACACCCCTGGGATTTTCCTGACTTCCTGCTCCTTCCTGTGGCTCAGATTGTATTCTGTTTTCCAGCAGAAGGCATGGGGAAGGATCTAAATGCTTCCTGTGGTTGTGTAAAGTTTATTTGGGGAACTGGAATCCCCTCCTCCCCGGTTTACTCGCTGTTTTCCTCGCAGAAGAATCAGTCAGATCGTGGGGGTATACACACTCTCCACTCCACCAACCAGTGTTTCTCTCACTGACGAGGAAATGTGCCATGACCTTGTGTTTTAAGTTCCTGCCGTGGTGTGCCTGCCATGGTGTGCTTGGGAGGGACGGGTGTCCTCTCTGTGTCCCCTCTGTCTCCAGGTGTGCACCGCCAGCCTCCAGGTGTGCACCATCAGCCTCCAGGTGTGCACCATCAGCCTCCGGGTGTGCACCACCAGCCTCCAGGAGTGCTTGAATCAGCAATATTCTCCAGTCTCCCCTCTGTCGTTTTATAAACATTATCCACTGTGTCACCCACAAGCAAAATCATCCAAACCCATCATTAGCCTGTCTGAATTTTGTGATAAAGGAAGTTTCTTGAATTAGTGGGTGATGACGTTCTATCAACCAAGGGCTGCTTGCTGTCCTTCCTTCGGAGGAATTTTCATATAAGCAACCTTTCTTTATCTATCCCAAGCTTCCGAGTGCTATCTTGGGAAGATATGTCACCTTGGCTCCGAGGCCAGGACCTGCATCAGCTTATTTTGGAATGATGGCTTTTTGCTGGCCGTCTTAGGGTGCTTTTGCATCCCAGGCTTCTAGAAACAAGTGTGGCTGTGGTCCATTTATATATTTCTGAACATGTCTTCCAGACATGGAATTTGTGCTGCCCTTTGGTTTTGGTTTTTCTTCACATCTCTGTTAATAAAAATCCTTGTTTCAAACTAATTTTCTTTGGCAAATCCTAGCAGCCCTAACAAGCTATTATTTGATATAACAATAGAGTTGTTGGTTCCCATTTAAGTAGGAGCATTAAAATTGGCTGATGAGGGATAGGGGGTTGATTTCTTGATAATAGGAGAGACCAAATTATGGGCATAATTTCCTTTTTGTGTGGTTGATTTATCTGTATTTGACAGTACTTAACAACATGGATTTTAAAAACTGTGTTCTTTGAAGACTTCACACATGTGTATAATGTATCTTGATCGTATCTACTCCTCCCCTTCCCTCAAAACCATAGGGCTTCCTCCCCAACACATTTCCCTCCCTATGTCAGGGTCACTTTTACAAATTTTAAAACCCACTGAGTCCAGTTAGTGTTACATATACCCACACTGGTGTGGGGTCATCATTGGGACATGTTCAACCTACCAGTAGCTACCCCCCCCGAAGGTGACTTTCTCTCCCCCAGTAGCTATCAACTGCACATAGCATCTCAGTGGGGCAGCGGCGGGGCTTGTAAGCCCCTTCCCACTTCATGTTGAGATTTTTACCTAATTTAATCTTAGGTCTTGAGAAGTAACCGCAGCTGCTGCGAACGCATGTGTGCTGCAGCCGTGGCCTCTCCAGACGACAGTTTTCCCCAGCACTCTGTCCTCCATCCCTCCAGCTCTTTCAACCTTTCTGTCATCTCTTCCATGATGTTCCTTCAGCATCTGTGGAGGAGGGTTGATATCATACCCCATTTATGGCTAAGCACTCGCAATTGCTAGTTTTCAGCTCTTCTGACAGTAACCTTATCTGTATTAACCACTGTCTGATCTAAAAAATGTCTCTGACTAAGGTTTGGAACAGTACAAAACCGTAAGTATTTAGAAAGAAGTTTGACCACCTAACAAACAGTATCAATACATTCTCACCTTGAGGCTATGACTTTCCTAGTCATGGACCATGTTCACAGTAGCAGACATGAATTCCCTCCTGTGGAGCGGGCCTCGAATCCAGC
>LOEQ01003111.1:268365-278413 GCA_001685075.1 Bramus lutescens | reverse complement strand
GTTTAGGGAATTAGGCACTTGCGGCTGTCACGGCCTAGGTCTTTGGATTGTCCCTGTGAGCACATGAGCATCTTGTTTCAACCATGCTGCTGCACAGCCCTGCCCACTCCCATTTCTTTCTTTTCTTTGCACCAAGGACTCTGAAGAGTTGTTCCCAGGCAATCAGGCATTCACTGCTCCCATACTTGCCAACGTGCTCTGCATCCAGCTTTAGCCCACAGACCCCCCACTCCTGCACAGCACCCCGGGAAGCTGCCTGTGGAGTGGCACCTCCCACCCTTCAGACTCTTGATCTTGCTGCCCCTTTTCTCTGGCGCCTTAGCTTGGTAATGCTCATCTGTCCGTGGCCTCCACCTCTTCCCTCTCCCCTTTGTGATGGTCTGTAGGTGCATGGCTTTGCCGAGCCTGCTGAGCCCCTGGTTCACTTCTCCAGCTCAGAGAGATCCAGCTGCCCACCTGGTCCTCCTCTTGATCTCTCAGAAGCATCTTGATCTGACACATCCAAACTGAACTCTCTTCTTTCTGCCTCTGGTGGCTTCAATGTGTTTCTCCCCTGCCAAGCTCTGCTTCTCGAGTCCCCATCTTCGCCTGTGTGTGTGTGTGTGTGTGTGTACGGTATGTGTTCTTCAGCTCTCTGTTTTCTGCCTTAACAGATGCAGATCCCAGCAGCTAGGACAGGGAGTCAGGGTGTTCATTCTTCAGGGTGGCACAGGGCTGGATGTGTCCCTTTCTCAGAGGTAGTTCAGCACAGCCATCACCACAGGATTCTCTCCTGTCTGGATTTCCTGCATCTCTTTCAAGCCTACGATTGGTCACACTCCCACTATTGCTATCTTTGGAGTATGACATTGTGGCTTGCTTTCCATGACCTCTGCCCACACCTGTGCTGATGCCCCCTTTATTGTGTCCTCTATAAGTAATCTTGATGAGTACTATCTGTTGTCTGGTGGGCTTAACTGTACACCATATTGTCACCCTTTCTGCTTGAAAAGGAGGCGCAAAGAGTGGCTATCCTCTGTGTAAGGACAGTTAGATATGTGTGTCCATTATTTCCTGTCTAAGCCTGAGGGGAAGGTAGAGCCATATGCTCATCCAGACAAATATCTACACTGAGACATTTTCCCAGGACAAGTGAGAACCTGGAGGTCAGTGCACACGGGCTGAGAGAGTGTGGGCCTCAGGCGCGGCCTCTGCAGCACCAGTCTGCATGCATCCCAGGCAAAGTGGTCCACTCTAGCTACTGAAATGAATACCAAATCATAATTCAGCAAAACCGTGAAAGAAGTCTGGGAACTGCATTCCTGTGCATTTCCTGCCATGTTTTACCAAGATATGCATGGTAGAGGCCCTCACATTTCCATAATTTGAATTATGGCCACTGACTAGTGGCCTGAGACAGGAAGTATTAACTTCTATGCAGGGGGACCAATGAGAGGCTCCTATTTCATTGAGACTTATTTGCCCTTGCTGATGCTGTTGGTTGCCTCAGGAAAGACTGAAGCAAGAGCTCTACCTCTGGAAGCTTCTCCTTCGCACTGTTCTGCATGAAGTATGGCGGTCCCTCTCCTGCATGACTGGGACATCCAGGAGAGACGTGCCCTGATAGGAAAGTTCTAACTTCATGTCCATTGTCACCGCCTCCTTCTCGCCTCAGAACCACTGTACCTGGAGTTTCAAGGACTCGGATGCATCCTGTTCTTCTGCAAACAAAACAGCTTGAAGAGTCGATCTAGACACAAAGGGGAAGGTTTTGTTTTAAACACAAGAAAAATGCTATCAAGGATCCTATAAAACATCAGTCAAGGTAAACTAAGTATTGCTTATTGTATCATCTGGGAAGGTCAAAAATATTTTTAAAAAATTCTGTTTTTGCAGAAGCTTAGATAAAGAAGAATGGAAGAGAACAGATCATCACAGCCAAAGATTGACATCCTTGGGAGTTTGTCCAGAATTGTGCTTTCTAGTAGAGACAACAAAAATATCCTGTAATAGAGGAATTCTTAGATAAACTGAAATATATCAGTTATATAAACATAAATATATAATATATATTAGCTAAATAGTATTTATACACAGACACACACCAAGCGTGTGCTCAATTTGAGTATGTGTTTTAATGAATCTGTTAAGGTAAAAATTTAGGAAGAAAAAACAATCGTATGTTTATTGCTTGTTTTTATTACACAGGTGTACACCTATATCATAGCTAAGAAATTGGAGGCACATGTACCAAAATATTAGCAGTGCTTCCCTCTTAGGCTAACTAGCTGTCTAGTGCTGAGATAAAGCATCATGACAGAAAGAAACTTGGGGAGGAGGGGGAGTTCTCTCACTGCGTATCACAGTCTTCATCCAAGGAAGCCAGAGCAGGAACTCAAGGCAGGAACCTGGAGACAGGAACTGAAACAGAGGCCACAGAGGACGGCTGATTTGTGCCCTGGCTTGCTGAGTCCCCTTCTTATACATCCCAGGGCCACACCAGGTTATTCCACCAGGGGAACAACCACTCACAGTGGACTGCATCCTCCCACATCAATGGTCAGTCAAGAAGATGCCCACAGGCTTGGCCACCAGCCCACCTGACAGGGCAGTTCTCAACTGAGGCCTCCTCTTCCCAAATGACTCCCCTGTGCCAAACTGACATAAAACTGAACAGCCCACCCTTGCATGATGGTGCCTCTGGTTCTTTCTAAGTTTACATTCTAGTTCATTAATTTTTTTATTTTTTTATTAGTGTATGTACGTGCCTCTGTCAGAAGATAACATGTAGGGGTCAGCTCTTCCTCCTGCCACGTGGGGGCTGGGGATCAAATCCAGGTCATCAGGTTTGGTGTCAGGTGCCTTCCTCCCCTGAGCCATCGCACCAGCACATTTTATATTTTATATATTATTCCTGGTTAGCATACATATGTGTCAGTTTACTAACTGAATGTAAAAAATAACTCTTAGAAGGAGATGACATTGCTTTACACAAAGGGCTGATGGTATTTTAGGCTACAAGGAAGGGGTATTTTAGTGTGCCTTATATTACATGTAATAGATAACAGTAATTAGCTGGTTTCATAGAATAATAGTGAACCTGTATTGCAAGGTTGCCACTTTCAGGGGCTGTGCACCGACACACCTTGGGCTCACTCGATTACACGGACTCATTCACAGATTCTTTTAATTCTTTTCTGACAGCACCATGAAAGTAGATACTAGAATAGTCTAGAGAGGCAGCTGGAGTTTAGAGAAGTTAAGTATAGTTGTTAAGATAAAGCCAATGCTGTTACACACCATTATTTTTTCAATTGTTTAAAATCCCATTGGCAGCAACATTGGGACTGAGGGTGGATTTAGATTCCACTTTGTATACCGATGGGGCATCTGCTGGTCTCTAAGGTTGCTCTAGATATTCCTCCCAAGCCAGAGCTCAGGAGAATTGAGACCCCAGAGACCAGTGTGGCATTTATGCCTCAGCCCTGGAAGTGATATAATTCCTGTCCACCTCCCAGTGTCTGGAAATGAGCCATGTGGTCACTTCTACCTGCAAGGAACATGGGAAAGAGTCTGGTTGTGGCCCCAGAAGGAAAACACAAGCATCCTCAAGCACAAAGGATCATTCCTTTGTGACATGAGTGACCTTCCTAGAGTAAGTGACAGCCAGGCTGAGCGTAGTCAGTCCTGTGCCGAAGCGGACAGCTTAACCACAGAGCCAGACGGCCACACTAAGAGATGCGCTAGTAGATGGTGCCACCATGGCATCTGGCCTTTACCTCTGCAAAGCCTGCCCACCCCTTCCACTCCTGCCGCCCCCTAGCTGGTCTCACTTCCCTCAGTATTTCATTTTTCAGATTTGTTTAAGACGTGCCTGTTTTACTTTCTGTGTATATTTTGCCTGCATATATGTCTGTGTACCTCCGGAACTGAGGATTGGCTGTGGTCGCCATGTGGGTGCTGGGAATTGAACCCAAGTCCTCTGCGAGTGCTGGGAACCAAACCTAGGTCCTCTATAAGAGCAGCAAGTACTCTTAGCCGCCAAACCACCTCTCCAGGCCCCTTTATTCAGTGTTTCTAGCCAGGACCAGTTCAGTCTCCTTGAGAGGTGCCGCAGCAGCTCCAGGTAAGCTAGCCTCTTCACAGCTCTGCAAGGATGCCCTTTAAGCATGCAGATACACTTATATAACTTCTTGGCTTACAAGCTCTGCCAATAAAACTCAGCATGCTTGGCTTACACAGGCTCTGAGGAATGCATACCTGCCTGCCCTTCTGCTGGTCCTTTTCGTAACCCCCATCCAGTTCTCTGAACCCCTCATTCTCCTCTTTCCCTTCCTGCGTTTGACTGGACTATATTCTGTGTTTCTTTACCTGTCTGAACTACGTGCCTCCTTCAAGAACCAGCAAGCGCAAGCGTTATGTTTTCCTGGAGGCCTTTCCTGACCACCTCCAGCTAAGCACTAACTGTCCTTTGATTTGCTTAGGGATTTAGCTGCAGCTAGCAGTAGTCAGCTGCCACTGCTTAACTGGCTTTAAGAAGAGCCAGTCAGTGGAGAGGATAAAGCGCCCATAAAATTATTGCAAGGGTAGAAGAGGAGGAAGGCTGTAAGCAGTTCCCAAATTCACACTGCAGAATTTGCCCACCAAGGGCATATACCTCAGTCACAGCTGGAACTCAGTTACTGAAGGTCCACACTGCCTCCAGTGAGGTCTGCATCACCATGGTACCCAGAAGGTGGGAGCGAAACACCCACACTACTGCCAACGAAAAATGAAAAGCCTGGACCGTGGGTTCAGTCTCTCACCCCTTCACTATCTAAATGCTCTTAAGAACCCCCCCTGCCCCCGCCACCAAACCTTTCCCAGAAAGCTCTCATCATTTCTCCTATTGCGATAACCTCATACTGAGCTCTGTGATTTTGCCCTATTATGTAGCATAAACTCAGTATCACTAGTATGCCCATCTTTCTAAATCACAAATCTCATTATCACTCTCCAAGCTTCCTCTAGGAAAAGTACACATTCCTTGGCTTAGCATTCCCATTCTTCTTCTTCCTGTCCACCAAAGCTTCAGTTCCTACCACTGTCTGCCCGGGCTAAAGTGCCTGGGTGTTGTGTTTGCCCAGTTTCCTAACCTTATTCATCTTTGAGATCTCACTTAAATGCCGTCACCCTGGGGATGGTAGCCGTTCCCTGCCTTTTAACCCCAGCATCCAGTACTCCGCAGGAGATCGGCAGATCTCTTCATACTAAAGTTCCACAGCGCTGGCCTTGACAATGTTGTGCAGGGCCTTGGGGCTCCACAGAAATGTTTCTAGGACCTCTAAAGGGAACAGAGAAAGACCAGCAAGGGAGGTTCTGACCTCCCTGACCGTACATCAACCGTCACGCCTCTGCTCAGCAGGGTTCATCTGTTGTTTCCTTTAATTTTTATGACAAAGTTCATATTTCTATGGAAAAGAGAAAAAATACTGCTAAATGGAAGTTTGGGTGAGGATTGTGTGTGTGTGTGTGTGATGCATATGGGTTCACATATTTGTATGGATGTACATATCACACATGCACATGTGAAGGTGGGTTGATGTCTGGTGTCTTCCTTCATCATTCTCTACATTATTTTTGACACTGGGTCTCTCACTAGAGCTGGAGTCTGCTGTTTGAGCTAGACTGGCTGGTCACCATCCTCCCCACAGTGCTGGGGTTGTAGGTTCCCATCTCCAAGCCCAGATTTTACATGGGAGCTAATAATGCAAACTTGGGTCCTGGGTCCTAGTCTTTACCCACAGAGCATTTCCTTAGCCCTTGGTATTATTTTTTATATGGTATTGGGAGTTGAAGCCCTGGCCTAATGTGTGATAGGAAGCCATGCTCCTGCTAGGCTGCACTGCCAACCTGAAAGGGAGTTTCGGGGAATTTGTAGGCATAGCACTCACCCTTGTGCATGAAGTTTAGTTACGTGTGTGTCTATCATTTGCTCTTGCTTGAATCACTTGGGGTTCATTTGGATTACAGGGATAAGGCTAAGGAAAACAGTGGCCATCACTTCCACTTAAAGACTTTTTTGTTTGTTACGAAAGACTTTTTTTGTTTGTTTCCCCGTAACAGCCCAAGTGGCTTCCAGAGGCAGTGTTCCAAGACTGTGAGTCCTAATGCATGCCAGCAAAAGTCAGCTTACACCAAGCAGTGAGCGACTGCCTTCCATAAGACTCCCCAAAGGGAAGGTCAGCAGCAGGAAGGACACAGATCTCACAGTGATGCTGGCACTTCCACAGAGGACCCTGAAGGTCCTTTCGACCTCCATGCCCCCCTAATCTCATGTTGTAATTAGAAGCAGGCCACACTGAGACTCCAGATGGCCCAGTCTTGGGATTTTTTTTTCTTTTGAGACTGTAATATCAGCAGTACTTCTTTTTTAAGTTGGAAAACAAATTGGTCTGATGCCTTTATATTGAATTGCTTGTCGTCTGCCTCTGACTAAAGGTCCCCGGAGGCAATTTAAAAAAGGCAGCCCCAGGACTGCCATGTCTGGTCCTGGTGCCAAGACTGTTCCTGAAGCCAGGTTAGTATCTTCTGGGAAAAGATTTGCAGGGCAGCACATTTAGAGGAGAATTTAAAGCTTTTGCTCCTTAGTAGTAAATGGGAACTCAGTGGCAGGCAGTGGTGAATTGTGGGAAGTCACTGGAGGGCAGTGGTGAATTGTGGGAACTTGCTGGCTACAGTGGTGAATTATGGGAAGTCACTGTCTGCAGTGGTGAATTGTGGGAACTTGCTGGCTGCAGTGGTGAATTATGGAAAGTTGCTGGCTGCAGTGATGGATTATGAGCCCCTTTAGCCATCTCTGTGGGTGGACAGAGGGTTTTCTTTGCTTGCCTATCTCACATCGACTTTGACTGTAGTGTTAGTTCTCCCACTCAGAAGCTGAGTAAACATACGTTTCGTTCCCAGAACCTAACTCTCTACAACAGACCATGAAGGTTGCTTTGTATTTCCCTGAGACCTATGTGGGCATTTGGAAATGTATGGGCAGGAGAAATTGAGGTCCTCTTAGGATTGCGACAGTTCTAAGAGAATTTTGGCACACAAACTTAGAAACAGTGTGTTTGCTCACTTAACTGAGACAGATATCCATCTTTTCTGGAAATATTTTATAAGATGAGTATCAGATGTACCTTGATAACTTAGTTTTATTAGTATTATTTCAAGTAATTATTAAAGACCTGGCTAATATCTTCAGGTTGGCCCAATTAATTAATTGAATTTCTTTTTACCTATTTCCAGAGATGGTAGTTTAATTAAAGGTGAATGGTATCATATTTCTTGTTAGTAGAGAGAAGTGTTTTGATTTCATTACTTTTGTATGTTAGATTAAGGAAACATAGTCAACAATCAACTTTGAAGAACCTACCTTCATATCAAGACAGAATACTCTACCCTTTTTAATCGTCACAAGCTTAAAGACTACACAGAAGTAGAACGTATGAATCATACTGTGGATACTGGCTGACACCAGCATTCATGTTAAATGCATGGCTTGCATGAACATTGTAGACTTGTGATTGTCGGAACAGTGTTTCTGTAGCTTGCTGGATCTGCTGTCCCTTAGCTGGTTCTTATACTCATGCTCCATTCTATCTTTGCTTCCTAACCTGGCTGTGGCCCTTTGAACTGGCAGCTGTAGGACGGGCTTTCTTTTGCACTCACCCATTACCCTATACCTAAATATCCCTTTTCAAAGTCTAGAAAAATCATTAGGTATTCCATCACTTAAATCTGATGCTTCATTAAACAAAATAGTTATTTAAAATTTCTGACTTAGTAAGAATGTATTTAATTACCCATGTCTTAAGTTAATAGGATTAGAAGCCCAGATAGTGTATGTTGCAAACATATGGCCCCTTTCCATGACTCATCACTCAAGATATGTAAATGGTGTCACCATAGAAGCAGCAGAAGGAAATATGAAAGTATGTGATACAATTATGTTTCAGAAGAGAAATAGCCGATTATGTTATCCAAGATCAGCTCAAAAAAAACAGGAAATTTCTTGTGTGTGGCTAAGNAAAAAAAACAGGAAATTTCTTATGTGGCTAAGGATAAAACAGTGCTGTATTTTGTATGCTCAAACAAATAAGTTTCAGATGCAAATTTCAGGATTAAAAGGACTGTCATAAGGGATGCAGAAATGCTTAGCACAGACAGAATCTTTGATGCAAATGTCACAGTTCCAAAAGTCGCCTGGTAGCCCTGGGCAGCCTTTGCAATTTGGTTTGTATGCTTGGGTTTGTCAATAACCTACCCATTCTGTGAGAGGCTTAAAATTGGTTCTTCTCTGGTTCATTTGGGATGGATGAAGAAATACAAAAGTTATTGCTCATTCATCATGTGTACTAGGCAACATCTGTTCTCTGCTAATGTTTTGCTTGCATTTCTGCTTTCTGAGTGCATTAGGTAACCATAGAAATGAACTTTCTGGTGATCTGAAGGTGAAATTAGATAGGTAGCTACATTGCTTAAGACTAATATTTCAGCCGAAATGCATCAAATGTGAAATTGCAAAACCCTTCCCTATGGTAAGTAGTTCTGATAATCACTTCCCAATGCTCCTAGTTCTGCCTGTCCTGCCCCCCATGGCAGATGCTCTAGACCTTCTGTAATACAGCAACTGAACGGATGGCATCTAATACATGAGAGGCTCCAGTGTGCTGCTGGAGCATTAATGACTTTTGCCAGAACTCTGAATGTTACCAAATATTCTGGAAAGTTGACTGCCAAAAAGAGAGTAGAACATTTCTACCCTTGAATTTGGAGCATTATAGCATCAGCCAGTTATGGCCCTAACTGGAAAGGGATGGCATGACTGAACCTAAGATAATCTAGTAGGTGTCTAGGGGAAAGCATTTACAGGGATATGCATGGCTTGGTGTAGGGAAATCACATGGATATGCCATGCAGTAACCTGGCACTAGGAACAGCAACACTGGCTGCACCCTGGGCCCTTTCGATAGAGAGAAGTGAACTTAAGTCAAGGTCAGTCATCATGAAACAAGTCAAAAACCTGAGATTCTGGTTAGTTATGGAATGGCTTTGGGCATGACCACGCAGAAGCTATAGACAACTCACGGGGGACTTTCTCCATCATACCCACATCGGCAAAACCTAGTGGGGATCTGGGAGCCCCAGTGTCCACTGACCATCTGTAGGTTTTATTTCCTAGGGCAGTGCTGAATAAAGAGAGTGGAAAATGTCCCTGGGATGATGAAGACACCAGTCTGCCATCTAAATGTCCTGTGAAACTTTCCAAAATAATTTAGATCCCTATCCCCTCTACACTTCATGGGGAGGAAATGCTGAAGAGTTCACTTGCTGCTGTCATTCTGGATTAAGAAATGTATCCCTTTGTTTTGTTAGCTCACTTCATTCTCCCTGCTATTTTTTTAATGCCAAACCAAAGGCAGATCTGTCTAGCTGATTTTCACAATTGACCAGGTTTTCACAAAGTTTCGG
This sequence comes from Bramus lutescens, assembly GCA_001685075.1. NCBI lineage: Eukaryota > Metazoa > Chordata > Mammalia > Rodentia > Cricetidae > Bramus > Bramus lutescens. The sequence continues at coordinate 268,930 of LOEQ01003111.1, read as the reverse complement.
TGGTAGGATGCTAACAACAGCTAAAAAGGTGTGCGGTTCTATGCAGAGATTCTTGAAAACAAATTTCCAGAAGCCAGCAGACGTCAGTGCTCCTGGAACTGAACCAGGTGACCATTTATTTGCAGTAAGATTCAAGAGAGTCCTTGTGAAGTCTCCAAACTTTATCTCTGTAAAACACTCTCTTAAAGAGGCCACAGTTACTTCTGACAACCCTGACTCATTTTCCCCTCCATGCAAGAGCAGACTATCTGCCTATTTGAAGAGCAAGAGATGATAACAGGCCCGAAAGATATGGTGCTGCTAAGGCACCGCTGCCTCCTCCCATTTCCCTCCTCTTCTTCCCTCCTCTTTCCTTACTCCTCCTCTTCCCTTCTCTTTCCCTCTTCCTCCTTTCCTCTCCTCTCCTCCTTCCTTTCTTCTCCCCTTATTTTCCCTTCCTCCTCTTTTTCTTCTTCTTGTCTTTGCTCTTTCTAGCCACACTTCTGCAATGCTGACCATGGGGGGCCTTGACCAGTGTTTGATGATACTACCTGCTATTTGCCACCAGGCTCCACAAGTGGCTGTA
>LOEQ01003111.1:236204-249653 GCA_001685075.1 Bramus lutescens | reverse complement strand
GCTGCACTGGCTGCAGCAAAATAGGACAGTCAAGACACATTTTCAAAAGACTGACAGACAGAGAAGGGTCAGAAGTCACTTTGGCTCGAATTCTTGACAAGAATTTTTACAGCACAAATGCATTTGATCAATTTCTGGTCCAGATGTCTAGGTGGATAGGGATGGGGGAGCACAATCACTCTGCAGTTGGGAGGCACCTAGGCCTCTTCAGCCGGTGCCCTTCTACACATGTATCTAAATCGATGGTGTCTTGCCTAATGGCATCCACTGCCTCTTCTTGGAAAGTCCCAGGGGAGGCAGCAGAGGGCCGTCCCCACGTTTATGGCAGCGATCTGCCCAGAGGTCAAAGTTGCAGCAATTTGTCACTGTCACTGACAAAGGACCGCAGTAAATTTGTCTTTAAATATTAATATCTAATTCTCCTATTATATAGATAGAGCCCACACCATCCATTTATCTCTCTGTTTTTAAGTGCAGAAATAGTATATATTATAATGGAATTTCAAAACATCATCACAAGGGACACTTTTCCCCTGGCTTGTCTGTTAAATAATTTTTCCAGGAGGGAATGGATAAGAAAGGATTTAATCAATTTGTGTCCACTTCACTTCATGATACTAGTGAGCGAATGTGCCTTCTCATGTTCATTCCGAGAGCCAGGTTAGCCTCCAGCAGTGCTCCCTGTTGTGATGGAAGCTGGTACTCGGGCCACTAACTCCCAGTCAGCCGTGGGGTGTCATAGGGCTTGGTGAAGGAGCAGAGAGATTCCCTGACCCTTGTCTGGATGCAGATCCACCCCCACCCCAATAGTTTTAAGCATGACCAAGTCTATGCTACAGCTACATGAGAACCTGGAGAAGCAATATTAGTGATGGAGAACTGGCTCCTGAATCTCAGTTTCAAGAAACATATAGAAAGGGGACTCACAGAGATTACCAGTGAACGTTTTCCCTCTTCCCTTTAATTCCATAGGGTTTTTCATTTGTCTTCTCATGTGCAATGTGATGTCTGTGTGTGGATGCATGTCTGTACCTGTGTGAACATCCATGTGCGGGTGTAGGCTTGGGGTTGACTCTGGGATTCTCCCTCAACCACTCCTCCTGTTATTCTTTGAGACAGGCTCTTTGAACCAGAACTCCAGGTCTGGCTAGCCTCACTAACCAGTTGCCCCATGGATCCCGGGGCCAGCATCTGAGACNAGTTACAGGCGGGCTGCCATGCCCAGCCATCATTTCCAGGGATTCCAGGGATCGGGACTTTGGTTCTCTTGTTTGTGCAGCTTTAACTACCGAGTCATCTCCTGAGACCTCCATAAGGACAAAGGCTATAGAGCAGAGTCACAGCGCGAAGGTAGCCTAGAAACTAAACATTGACGAGCTGCGGTTCAAAACAAATAGGCAGTAAAAAGCCAGGCTGTGAACAGATCTACATAGGACCATGCTCTTTCTATAACGTGAGAGTTCTGAGAATGTAAGTGTTTGTGGGAAGGCAGGCGACACCTGAGCTACAGGAAGTCATTACAGATGGGAATGATTAGGACGGAGAAATGCCATTGGTGAGCCGGAGTGTGACTAGCTTTTGTCAGCTCGATTAGAATTTAGTAATGCTTTGCTGGATTAAAACATGTAACTTAAAACCCTTGAGATGTTACTATCCACAAGCATGTTCATATACACTCGCATGTGTACCCACACACGTACAATGTATCTACCAGTGTAGTTTTATATATTATTTAGCTCACAAATTCACTCAATTAATTAAATATTTGTTGGTAACCTGGCTGTTTATCTCTCTATCCATTCTTTCTTACCCCACCCTTCTACCCATCATTCACGGAAACATTACTGTCCTGAGCAATACTGTTGCTGAACTGTGAATCCACACCACCCCTGCTGCCAGAATTCCTACAGAAAAGGCCTGGCCCTGGCTGTTTTAGAGCATGCTTATTTAGAGACAGGGTGTTTGAAGAGACACTTAATGAAATGAACAGAGCTGGTTCCTAACCCTATGAAACGGTGATGTTCAGACAGGCTTACAAAGGAGACTGTGGCCAGGAACCTAGAGAAGACCTCCAGCTGCAAGCCACAGAAAGAGGACTCAGGAGACATCAGCCCTGCGACATCTTCATTTCAAACTTTAAGTCTCCTCTTTCCTGTGAGAAAATAAATGTCTTAAGCTACCCAGCCTGTGGTAGTTTGTCGTCTGTTCCTAGAAATGTACAGAAGCACCTACGGCATACCTGTGTTTGCTCGAGATACGGATGGAGTATAGTCTCTGCCTTCGGAGAGTTCCTGATCTCCTTGGCATGGTGAATCACACGCACTGTTCGTGAAATCTTAATCCAGCATACCAAAACCCTTGTCCTGGTTTGAGTATGGAGGCTATGATTGGCATGTGCCCCCATTTTGTTTTTTCTGTTTGAAACAAAAATTTTTTCCAGTGAGAGAGGAATTCAGTTGAAGCATCAAGGGACTCCCCTTGCAGGCACAGCATACTAAAACCTGAGGGTGTGTAGGAGGCAGGATCTGTGCTTTTAATTCCTGCCACATCCGCTAGACCGAGAACAGTCTTTAGAGCATTCACCACTTAAGCTCATTGGAAATCTCATCTTTGCAGTAGAATCTTACCTTTGCTGCAGATCCATTTGCTCCCAGCACACACAGCCTGAGCTGATGTCTGACTGACAGCCGGCAACTTGGCTACTCCCATTCTGTGAGCACCGTCTCTGTTTAGATGGAGCTAAACTCAAGGAGAAGATGGGGAGCAGGGCCCCGTGGCCTGGAGTTAGCGCATGGTCAAACATTGTAAGGTGTAGCATGATCCAAACTAAAGAAACATGGAATCTGGGAAACTGTGAGGCCTTTGGAGGGTGCTCAATCAAAGCCCTTGATTCGCAGATTTGGAGTTAGAGATACAGGTTAAATGATAAATGGTTTGCACAAGGCGGGGAGGGGGAACTAGCTTACTGCAGAAATCAGATGAGGACAGCTATCTCCAATGCACTATGGGTCTGGAAATTATAATTCCAGGCAGAATTCCCTAACAAATACCATGTCCATAATTTGGGTGCTGAGTAGAGAATGCTCTCTTCCTCCATCTTGGTCTGAGTACCTAGGCTTCCTGCTCACACAGTACTAGGTCTGAGTACCTAGGCTTCTCTGCTCACACAGAGCCAACTAGTATAACCTATGTTTTCTATTCAGAGAATAGAGGTGCCTTTTAAGATTACAAGTGTGAAAGAAACATATGTATTACAACTGTGTAGCGTGTCCTGTACTAGCCCATCCCTAACTTATATGTGAGAAAACTGAGTGCAGGTCAGAGAAAACATCTCTTTTATCCAAGATCCCACAAGAAAAATCGCATCAGAGTCTAGAAAGCTGACATACACACATAATCCTAGCACCTGGAAGCTGGGAGGAGAATCAAGAGTTCAAGTTCATCCTCAGCTACACAGTCAGATCAAGGCCGCCTGGGCTATGAGACACACCTCCAAAAACAGATGGCCACAGGATTTGTTCTGTCCTGGAACTTGTAATTCTCCCACTCTTCTGTATTCTGTCTCAACACAATGATAAGCATTTTTCTTCCATGAGCAGATAAGAGAAAGGCTACAATGTAAAGTGTTGGCTTCTGTCTGGGGGCTCCCTTTTCTATGGAGCTAAAATTTTCTGGGTGCTGATGTCCTGGGCATCATATCCCAGGCAACACACTCTTTCTATGAATTTCCTACCTTATGACTTGGGGTAACCTCAGCTGCAAGTCCCTATCCTACAAAGGTAAAATGTGCAGTGGCTAATCACCACTGTTAACTAGGTTTAGAACCACTCAGAACATTCTGGGTGTGCATGTAAGGGGGTTTCCAGGAAGGTTTAACCAAGGAGAAAGCAAGCAGGGTGTCTGCCTTCATCTCTCTCTGCTTCCTGACTGCAGACACAAGGACACCAGTCACCTCACCCGCCTCCACCATGCTCCTCCACCATGACAGTTGTGAGTGCCCCCTTAAACCGTGAAGCTGAATAAAGCTTTCCTGCCTTAAGTTGCTTCTTGTTAGGTGTCTGCCAAGCCACAGCCATGAGGAGGCAGCTACTGCAGGGACAGTCCATCGTCCTGGCTTATGCTGCCAGCAAAGAGCAAAGCAGAGCTTTGAACCCAGGCAGCACTTTCAACCTTCTGCACTTCTGCCTCACCACTCCTGGTTTCTTTGACCATTCTCAGGCCAAGAAGGATTTTCTGGACTGCCCACTTGTTCTCCAAGATTCTTGCTCTGAGGACAGGTGATTTCCAAGGCCCCTCTGAGTACCAAAATTCCATGACTGGTTACACTTGTGATGTACGCAGTTTGAGAAGTTTGCACTAATACACAAGCTCATTCACTGCATTAATTATTTAGTAGTGGTTCCAGCAGGTTTTTCGATCACTTATGGCTCTCCTTCTGATGTGAAAGGAACTAAACTGATTTTCCTGGAATAATATTTAAAACTCCAACTAAAAATGTAATCTTTAAGAACATATCTGAAGTTGTTTTTTTTTCTTCACCATGCACACACCATACCATCTTTCCATATGAACAGAAATAGTCCTTGTGAGTGTCTGCTGTCTTGATCCTCTCTCCCTAGTATCACAGAATCAGTGTTAATTGCTTGCAGCTTCAGGTCCTTCCTACCATAAGGGAACAATTTGAGCATCCCAGGCTGAAGTACTGCATTGCATTTGCTAGACCTGCCAGGTCTGGAGTTGGCGTTGGCCAGTTAGAATGATGAACCTGGGCACAGATCAACCCACTGGAGCTTCAGGAAACTAGTGGAAAGTTTCCTGCGTCTCTCCGCTCCTGCACAGGCAGTCTACAGCTGGGACACCTGCAGGCCAGACTCGGTGGCATTAGGCACAGGCCAGTTTGCATCAGTACGGATGTTTGAATCTGTATATTTAAGCTGTGCCAGTTGAAGGATGGGTCCAGAATGGTGCTCATCCACAGACTCCCAGCTGCAGTGTCTCCAAGCATCTGATAGGCTGCAAAAGAAGACTCTTATAGGCTCGTATGTTTGAGTGCTTGGTCCCAGCTGGTGGAACTGTTTGGGAAGGATTAGGAGGTGTGGGCTTTTTGGAGGAGGTATGGCACTGGGGGTGGGCTTTGTGGTTCAGAAGCCCCACTCCATTCCCAGTTACCCTCGCTTCTGCCTAGTGGTCGTGTCTGCAGTTGTGAGCCCTCAGCTCCTGCTTCAGCTCCATGCCTCCTACCTGCTGCCATGAAGCCCACCATGTTGGTCATGTGCTAACCCTCTGGAACCAGAAACAAGTCCCCAATGAAATCCTTTATCTTACTAGTTGCTGTGTTCTTGGTGTCTCTTCACAGTGGTAGAAAAGTGACTAAGACATGGTTGAAGTTCAGCTCTACTGGGGACACACCTGAAACTCATTCTGATTGGACTGAGGCAGGGTGGCAGGAGAAGATCAGAAAGGGAAAGAAAGCACCTGGAGTCCCAAATGCTAGCTGAAAGGAGCCACGCAGTGTACCGCTGAAGACGGTCCCAACTTTACACAAAAGCTTTGTGCACTCTTTGTAATTTCAGTCTTTGGCAAACTTGGTCTTGACCAGGCCCCGCTGCCTACAGACCTCACTTGACTGTCCCCTGCATTTCTTCATCTGTAGGGCTCTGCCTCCCTGAAGGGTCGGCCCTGAAGGCAACACGTGACAGTATGACAGTGCCGTCACTCTCGGCACACCCTGTGCTTACTGCGGCCAGGCCACCAGTGCAGTCAACAGCTATGCAATGCTATTTTTACTCCATTTCCTTGCTCCCTTGGGACACGCTCCTTAGAAAAATTCTCATGCAAATGAGCAATTGAAGAGCACTTATGCAGACACAGGACATGTGTGCTCTGTGAAGGTACCCAGGACATATTGTTCTACAGAGACAGCAACAATGCTGCTTCCATTTAGGACTTTTAACATTTTGTGTTTTTCCAAAATGAGAGACCCTTCTCACCCAACCCTTAGGGGTCTAGCCACTAGCTAATGATTTTTGCCGCCTGTGTCTTACACAGCCATTCCGTGCCGCATTTCTCCAGCATCTGGCTCATTTATTGGCAGCTATCAGGGACTAGCTACTCTTTAAAGTAGTTCATATCAATGGCGGGCAGAAGCAGACTTAGCGCTACAGCTGCCCAAGACTTGGAGCGAGGGTGGTTTTCCAGAGACTGAATCCCCAGGACAGCCAGGGTAGCACGAGAGTCGTGCGTAGCAATGGAACGAGCATGATAAGTATCATTGCAGATGCTATTGTGTTGTCACAGGATTGTTCCAGGAATCTGCTGTATGCCTGCGGCTTATCATATTACAGAGCTCTTCTACAGGCTGCCCCAGACTCTCTGTGTACACCTTATTGTCCCCAAATTATCTCCTTACTGTCTGGCTCCAGAGGGGCCCTGCTGATGATGTACCTGGGCTTGCGTGTCTCCTGTGCACTGTGAAGGGATGGGCGTGGATTCATCACATGGGCTGGCGGAAGTGGCATGCAGCCAGACTAAGTCCACACTGTCTGCATTCGGTCCTTAGAAATCCGGTTATGAGAATGCATGCCTTGCATTGCAGCTTTGATTTTTCAACAGAATAACCCCACCCCAGTTCTGAGCAATTTAAGGCATGGGATAAATAGGATAGAAAGAGTCCAGAGTAGATAGATCTGAATCTTGGCTAGGGAGATGGGGAAGAATCAAGGCACCAGATGTCTGGCATCCCTCCAGGTGTTTGTCACCCTAATGCCAGGGCTGTGGATTGGGCAGCCCATGTTCTCATTCTTCCCCTTCTCCTCGCTTCTCATAATCTCTATAGGCTGGAGGGCCCTGAGGCCTATTGACCCAGAGAGGGCAGTGAGAGACAATGAGTCCCAGGAGCCAGACACCACGGCCTCCAGGGGATGATCTTGCTATCTGTGAAATGGAAGGGCTGGCCCTGGACTTTGAGCCCTGGGCTCTCTCCACATTCTACCTGGGTGTGGTTCTTGTTCCCTGGAGCCCTCATTGCTTCTCTAGGGCGAGGGAGGGAGAGAAGATGAGGTTTAGGGCTGCATTTCCAGGAACTAGAAAGGCCTTAAGTGGACAGTGACTTAGAGCCAGTACAAACAAGGACAGCTGTTTGCCCACTGCTGCTGCTACTCTGTCCCATCCTCCCCTTACCCCTATGTCCTGCGAATACAGGCAGCTCGCCCTGGTTGGACACCATAGATTATGCCATGGGCCTTACAGCTGATGGCCCCTGCATCTGAGTGCTCAGAGTCCACGGCTGGAAGAGCCTGTTCTTCCGGGGCCAACTGCAGCTCTTTCCTGGGGCACCTGTCACTCAGGCAGTTACTGCTGCTCAGTCTTCGGTGACGCTCTTCTTTCCAAAGTCTAATATAACATCAAGTCTGCAGGGCAGGGGCTTTGGAGCTTTTATATGCCTGCATATGTGAAGTGCTACAAAAGAGAAGGGGCCCCCAGTCCCTCCTGCACCCCAATATACAACCATGCTTTAAACTAGACCTTAGTATGATTAGAGTGGCTGCCACCGTTTTGTTTTGTTGCTTGTGGTCATGCATGCATTAAGGACAAAGCAGGTCCAGAAGCCAGGAGGGTGGCAGCTGTGGCATAGGGACTGACTAATTGTGGGAGGCCACATTGTCCCAGAACATCAGTGGTGCTGTGACTTTCCTGCCATGTGCCAGGAGCCTACTCAGGTAGGCTACCTGTGGCAGCCTGAGCATCCCAGCTGTTCCTGGGATGACAACTATAAATGCTTCCCAGGGGTTCTCATGGATTGTCCTGGAAACATGGCAAGGGAGGGTGTCCAGAAATGTACTCACGAAAGGCTTCAAATGTGTCAGCTCACCTCCACGGGTGTGCCAACGGGACTGAAGGAAGGACACAGCCAGAAGGTTTCAAGTTATGCCCAACTTTGATGCCAGATCTATGTGTTTTCAGAATGAACTCTGCTGAGGCTAAGGGCACAGCCCAGTGCTTGCCTAGCATGCACACAGCTGGATTCAGTCCCCAGCACCACAGAAAACTGGGTGTGGCGTAATCCCAGTGCCAGGAGGAAGAGACAGAAAGATCAGAAGTGCAAGTCCTTCCTTGGCTGCTTAGTGAGTTCAAGACCAGCCTGGGCCAAATGAGACTTTAAAATATTTCATCATTTAAGAAAAAGTAAACCTGCTATTGTCTTGTGACTAAAATGGCTAGTTCCATTGCCTGGTGCTGCGTTTAAAACTTCACACATGTGATAGAACTTTCTTTATTAAATGTGAATGTCTGTACTGCGTTACCCTGTTTGACCTCCATAAAGGAGAGGGAATGGAAGTGACTGGTTCCTTGTTGAATGTGCTTCTCTCAGTGGCCTCCAGAAGTAGCTTTTCCCTAGGTGAGGCCCGTCGCTCTGGGAGAAGTGGCTGGCAGTAGACAGACATTCACCTTTACAATGGTGTGATCTCTGGTTACACATTGTTATAAATGAGGGGTTTTCCCAGTGCCTGGCCCCCCTTCTGTCCCAGAGATGCTAATGTCTTTGACATGCAATATGATCTGGGAAGTGGAAGTTTTAATAGTTCCTAGGTGATTTAATGGGCAGTAAAGTTTCAGAAATGGTGTCCGAGACCATTGTCCTCAGTATGCAGGAGATTGGCTAAGACACCAGATGCTTGGTGCAGCCCTACAGCATCAGGCTGAAGGTGTCTGGATCCTACTACTTGGCAATCTAATCTAATCTAATGACAAGCTTTGGTTTAAAGAAATTGCTGCTGTTCAGGGCCACAGTTTGAGGACAGACGTTCTGTTCTGCTGTTTACCTTTTTACATGTAGCAAATATTTATTAATATTCGATATGTGCAGCATAAGTCCAACCATTAAATCCTTTTAAGTGTATGGTTCCGTGTTGTTAGCTGCATCGGCGTTGCTGTGCAGACATCACCACCATCCAGCTCCACAGCGGTTCTCGTCTTCCCAATGCGCACTAACACTCATTTCTCTCTCCTGCCCTGAGCCCTTGCCCACAATGAGCTGCATTCTACCTCTGGGAGGCCGAGTGTTCTAGGTGCATCACATATGTAGAGTGCTTGTGACTGTTGGCGACTGCCTGACACCATCACGGTTCGTCCTTGTTGGGTGTGTCAGGATTTCTTTCTCAGGATTGGGTAAAGCTCTGTTGGGTGTGCTCATTGCACTTTTTCTACTTGTTTATCAATAGATACTTGGGCCATTTACTTTATTAAAAGTGGGGGGGGCAGGGGTCAACACAGATGATGTTCCTCTAGTACATACACCTTGTTCTTTGAGCAGAGTCTCTCCCTTGGCCTGGCCTTCACCAGCTAGGCTAGGTTGGCTGGCCACTGAGCCCCAGGGGTGCACCTGTCCTTGCCTCCCAGAGCTAGGAGTGTCAGTGTGTGCACTGGGATGCCCCCGGCTTTTTCAGAGGAGTTCTGGGGTTTGAACTCTGATCCTCTTACTTGTGTAAATACCACCTTAATAACTGGGCCACCATCCCAGCCTTGCCATTTACTTCCAAACTTTAAAGGACAGACTGTGGCCATCTTTCTGTGTGAGTTCCTACATGGCCACCTCATTCTTCTCAATGGCTACATATACTCTGCAGCATGAAAGTGGCTAGTCTGGAATCGTTCAATCACAGAATGGTATGGCAGGACCTGAACCCAGGGCTTTCCAGCTTCAGTAGCCAAGGGAATTTTGACCCAGCAGGTGACGGAAGGGCCTGAGTCTTTTAAGCCACAAGCTACCATGTGGCTAATAAAGTCTTATGTTGGGCGCAAAATAAAGTGATACCATTTTGTTAGGGTCTGGGAATCTGATACATCCCGTGACATGCACGAGGAAAGTCAAACCCAGCCCTGGTTAGAACGCCCTATCCTGGGTCCTCCTACGCCACAGTGCTTGCCAGCTTTGGGCTGATGATGACCTGGCACCTCTTGGGAAATCATTACAACAGTAGCATCTTTGGGCCAGAAGGGACCTTTGAGTTCATCTGGCCCAGCCCTTTGTCTTAGAAGAAGAGGAAACTGGAGTGAGAGATGAGAGCCCCAGGCGACAAGCNNCTCTTTCTTTCTGCCTCTACTCAGCGGGTGTGGCTGCTGGCTCCGTTGTATTGAACAATGCGTTACACTGTTTTCACCCCAGTCTTTACTGGCTCACAGTCGCTCTGTTGATGCTGGGAACCTGTTCCCAAGTGTGTCATTTGTGTTGTTTGCTTCTTCTGCGCACTTGTGTCCTGATGTTAAGTTTCTCTGGCCCGGTAAGTCTCTCCGCCGATGCAATAATCCAAATCAGATCAAATCAAACCAAATTAGAATAGGCCCAGGTTTAATGGATGCCAGTGCGGAGAGGGGAAAGGTGAACTGAAATGACCACGTGTTTGTTCTCTGGGGGGCAGTTTAAATAGCCTGTGAGAGAGGTCTTGACCCTCTCTGGGGAGGGGTTGCCGTTTGGTGGGTTTTCTTGGAGGTGGAGTCTGGACTGTGGCAACTCCCAGGGAAGAAGGGGGGACTTGAAATGGAACTTTCCACCCAACATTCCAAAATGAATGCCAGGAGCTGGGGTGACACTTCCAACCAAACATCCCAGACTCTTTGAATATAGGGGTGTCAGAGGGTTAGGGTGATGCTTCCAACCAAACATCGTGGACTTTTTCTGATAAGGATGCTGGGGCCGAGGTGACATTTCCAACCAAGCACCTAGTATTGGCCTGCCTCGCATTATCAGGAAATGTTTATGCTTTCTGTTCACTTCCGCTTCCTTCCAGGAAATGGAAAAGTCAGTCTGGGTGCCTTTAAGAGAAAATCGCCTGCACAAGATTGCTGGGGACGGTGGATCTGTCCCCTGACTTTCTTTTCCTGAGTCATTGAGATTTCTTCTACAGGTGTGAGACCTGGGGTTATTGCACTGCCTGAATATGAGCCTTTTACTGACTTGCCAAGTTTTCCTTCCACTGTTCCGTGGCTGTCCACCGACCCCACCTCTCCACTGACTAGTTTCCAGCTCCTTCACGTCGGCCTAACAATATCGGCTTGTTTCATTTGTACCAGGAAGCTCCTAAGAATCCTTTCTGCAGATCCTGAGATGATGCCCTTTCTCCTGCCCCCTTAGAGCTGCCCCTAGGGATCCGGGGTGGTCTCTTGAACGGCTTGGATTAGATGCCAGAATAATGGCTCTGCTCTCTCTCTGCTGGGTGCAAATGATGCCTGGTGACAGGTGGGGATTCCGTGTCCTCTTTCTGGAACCCCTTGGGACTGCTGCTGGCCTTCCACTTCCGGAGGTTGTCTGAGTGGTTCTGAGCATCAGCCGTGGCCTGGTGAGGTGCAGCCTGCTGGCTGTCCATCTTGCCCCTGGGTCCCAGTAGTCCTACAGCTCTGAAACCAGTAACTTGATTTATAAATACCTGCCTCTTTGATCCTCTCAGCAGAGATGGGAGTAAACATTGCAAAGCCGAATGCTTTCTGATCTGTCACAAAGAGAAGTAGGTGGGAAGAATGATAGAGGGACTAAGGTCTTTAAGAAGGGTGGCAGGACATTTAGCCGAGAGCTGTACACACAACTGATTCATGACACTCAGTAGAATGCCTCATAGGATATGGTTGCTCACGGCCTGGGTGAAATTAAGGTGGTCTAAGCTGTTTTCCCCACCAGCAACCACCGGGATGGAGAGAATTTGTTTATTTGACACCATTATGCCCTGGCAACCAACTCCTCTATGCATGCATATCCCCCCAACCCGTAAGATGGCATACATGAAGGTGTGCAAATGTGCTCTTAGACTCTCAAAATGCCCTCCACACCTCTGTGACTGCCTGCCTGGGTCAGGCTGAGAGGCCCATGCCCAGAGGCATCTCATACATCTCCATCAGGCAGTTAGAGGCAAAGCCAGCCCATCCCCCCCACCCCCCTTGGAACAGCCTCCCAGCATGCAGGCGGGGCCCTGAGAGCTGCTGCACAGCACAGGCTGCAGAGTTTCGCTGATTCATTTGTCTTCATTAATGTTGCTTATAGCTGAGGCCTCTGTCACATATATGATTATATGAGATTCAATTCTCTTGACTGTGTAAACACAGAGCTCTGTGTGAGGCTCCAGGCCAGCAGCGGCCTAAAGAAATTCCCTGCTGCTGGGATGGGCCCACCCGGGGGGGGGGTGATCTTTGTCTCCAACTCTGGAAGTTGTTCTTGGAGCAACGAGGGCTGGGAAGGTCACAGTTTGCCTTGCTCCCCTGTCCAGGGCCTTTCCTCTGCAGGACAGTCCCCACACTGAACTGGGTGCTCCACTCTCTCACGTCTGTCAAGTTCACTGTTCGAATGTCCTCAACCATCCGTCCTTTGGCCTCCTTGGTCTGCTCTTCATCTTAGGCCATTACCACCTTGTGGCTGCTTCCTGAACAGCCTCTCTGTTTCTCTCTTCCAGTCTCGTTCACTCCTAAACCACGTCACGCCCTGCTGATAGTGTAATCTTTGTAAAGTATGTGTTGGTTTAGATTGGAAACCTGGAAAAGGGTAAACTGATCCTCAGGTTCTGGGGATCAGGCCTCAGGCCCTGGCAAGCTTCAACCTGGACAAGATGGCCATGTCTCGCTATGTCCGTACCTGTCCTCCTCTGTGGGGGTTCCTGTTTGTCCCAGGGTCATGCAGCAGTTTCATATTGTGCCTATAATATCTCGGGGCTTTTAGATGAATCAGATTTAAGATTTTAACTGCTCCACTATTTCTCAGATTAAGACAAGAGAGCATGAATGAAATGTCTAAGCCATTGTTATACTGTGCATTGTTGTCCAGGGCCTGGACTTTCCTTTTCAGGACACATACCCAGGTCAGGTTAGGCACAAGAAAAAGAATGAATTGTGTGGTGATATTTTGTTTGTGCTGTAACAAATAAAGCTTGCCTGAGGATCAGAATGTGGAGTGAGCCACTCGTTAGCCATAGAGGTCAATCAGTGGTGGCACACCTTTAATTCCAGCACTCGGGATCTCTGTAAATTCAAGGCTACCCTGGGCTACACTAGAGTCAGGCCGTGGTGGCTCACACCTTTAATCCCAGTGCTTGGGAGTCACGTGCCTTTAATCCCAACACTAGGGAGGTGGAGACAGGAAGGGATACAGCTGGGCAGAGAGAGGAACATAGAGCTGGAGGAGACAAGTGTTCAAGGTATTCAGTCTGAGGACGTGTAGAGATGAGGTGCCCCACTCAGTCTGAGGATTTCATAGAGCTAAGAACTAATGGCTGGTTGCTCTGCTTCTCTGATTTTTCAGCTTTTACCCCCTAATATCTGACTCTGGGTTTTTATTATTAAGACCAATTAATTAGAAACCACGCTACAGAGACAGAGGGTGTTAGATTTTTTTTTAAAAAAATGCTGCAAGATCCCCAGTGGCAGTAGGCAGCAGAAATGCTGTAGGTCCTAAATGGTGGTAGCGGGCCA
>LOEQ01003111.1:212714-232118 GCA_001685075.1 Bramus lutescens | reverse complement strand
TATTTTGGGGTATAAGCTAGCTGTGTGGGAGCCGGGCGGGACGAAAAGCAGGCCTGCGCTCCCTAATCACTACAGGAAGCTGAGCGTCAGCAGAGCTGGCTATTAACGAAGGGATTGTGGGAGTGTGCTTGGAAATGACAAGGAAAAGTGGCAAGTCTAAGGATGCTGGGACACTAGTGTAGCCCAGGATCTGCTGTGCACAGACAGCAAGGACATAGCCTGGGTTCCTTTAAATCTGGACGTTGCACTCATTTTCTGTAAGTCGACGACACCTGTTATAACACTTGATATTTGCATCTTTATTCTCTGACTTTTGGCTCCTGCCCCGCGTGCCTCCCAGTGGTGTGTACAGTCTTGAAATTTACAAAATTGTGTTAGCTGAGTATAATTTTATAGTTTCAGGGTGATAGAAATACCCTGCATCTAAAATTACTTCCAAAGTTCACAGAGAATTTTAGTATGTTGGATCTCACTTCTCACGGCGTCTTCGTGAGGAGGTGTTGGCATCTCTATTTTCCAGATGAGGAAACTAAGACTCCAAGGGATTAAAGGGTGTGCTCAGCCTTCTGCTGCTTCCTGGCATGTGTTCAGAAGCCAGTTCTCCTGGCTGCAAGTCTTATTTTCTTTACTCTGGACTTGTTAATTAGATAACTTCCTTCACAGAGTAAATATTCATTCCACTGGTATGACTCTCTGCATACATATGTGAAGAAGTATTCAATTTTATTTACCAAATTACTTTTAGGTAGGGTGTACTCATAGTCAGTCAACATTGAATAACTTCCGGCTAACACCAAAATAAGGATTAGTGCCCCCATATTGTTAGAAAACAAAAGAACAAGCCACTTGACGAAGGTTGGTGTCAGTCTCTTGGTAGATGTAGAGGACATGCCCATGGTTTTCACTTGTTGCTTTGGTAGGCTGGTCATGGCATCGCCCACAAGAACGTTTGCAGCAGAACCATAAAGCCTAGAGGCAGATCCAACTCAGACAGTGTAGAAGACTGGTTTTAAGGAGAAAAAGATTACAAAATGAGGGTATCTGAAGCTTCATTAGCTCCGTGGTAAATCCACTTCAAGTGCTTTGGTAGTTGTGTCTAGTCTGTCAGCACAGAGCTGATGATCATCCCTGGCAAGATGCCCTGAAGAGGTGGGTGACTCTCCAGAACAATATTATTTTAAATGCACTCAAGTCTCTAAGATCAGAAAAATTTGTCGTAGACAACAAAAATAATTTAAACCCATGGCTGAGGAACTACTCATAAACAATCTTTGAACAAGCAAACAAGGAATCAGCATCTGTTACCCTGGGTTTCAGAGGTAAATTCTGGAAAACACAGGCTGGTGACCTCAGTGGTAGTCCAAGCAAATGTACAGAATGGGCCATCAAACAGACGGCTTGCTGACATATAAAGAGGGAGTAGACACTGATTGGGTCCTAGCATGGGTTCACTAAGAAAGAGATCATCACAAATTAGGCTAGCCTCCACTTTTTATTGAAATATTAAATGTCAGGGGAATACTTGATGTTGTAGAAGAGATCTAGTTTGGCAGGTTCCCTCACGATATTTTCACAGGCCAGTCGGGGAAATGTGTTTTGAATTATGGAATAATTAAATAGATTTGTCTGCTTGACTGATAGAGTGAGATACACACATGCTGACGGGGAAGGCCTCCTTGCAGATCTTGTTGGGGACAGTGGAGATTTGGAGGCAAGTAAGTGAGGGCCCCTGCCTTCAAGAGCTTGGTGAGAAAGGGATTTGTAAGCAGCTAGCTGTGGTTTTTATAGGGAAATCTACGCTAGGGCTAGGAATGCAGGATGAGGGCTGGAAAGTGGCTCAAGGGTTAAGAGGATGCACGGCTTTTGCAGAGGATCCAAGTGAAGTTCCTAGCATCTAGCTCAGAAGGCCCACAACCACCTCTAACTCCAGCTCCAGGGCATCCAAACCCTCTTCTGGCCTCCATAGGCACCTTCATGTGTGTGGTGCACTTATATGCATACAGGCAACACACTCAAACACGTAAAATAAAATCAGTTATCTTTTGTTTTGTTTTTAAGAATGTGGGATGACAGAAGGAAAGTCCCTGAGGTGGAAGGCAGGAGGCCTTCACAGCAACTAGTTATGGCCAACTGTATATACACTCTTATCAAGCAGGGAAGAGGACTTTCAATAGCAGTAAGACTGCTTCTGGGAAATATCCCTGGAGATGATGGACCACATTTCCTGCAGATCCTGAGGTTCTGTCTTTGGTCATGGTTGAGCACAATGGCTGGTTGGTCTCTGTACCACATCTGCTTGGAGCTCTAAGCACAACTCAGCAGCCAGTCTGCTGTGGTGGCAATGAATGACTGAGGTGGGTGACAGAGGAGACCATACTGGAAACCATCCAGGGCTGAAAACAGGAGAGCAAGGCCATTTGGATGTGGCCAGACTGCTGGGATCCTTGTAAAAGAGAATGACATGATTGGACGGTCACGAAATTACACATGAATTGGCAAGGTGGCACATGCCAGTAATTCCAACAGAATGGAGACTGAGGCAGGGGGATTGTAAATTCAAGGTTAGTCTGGACAACATAGAGATTCTGTCTCAAAAAGCAAATAAAAAGGCAAGATAAAGGTAAGAGAAATTAAGGAAACCTTGTGATTTAGCAAATGAGGCCCTCCATTCAGAGGGGTTTATTTCATGTCTGAGCTGTGCTGAGAATCCACAAACTCTCCTCATCATGAGGCTTTTCCAAGACATCGAGAAGACCGATTTCTGCTTTCCTAAAGAATGATGGGACTCATTTATTAATGTTTATAATGAAGGGTCCTACAATAAGCCTCGGGGTTTGAAACTGACCTGGATGAGGTTCATCTTAAGTCTGAAAAGCCTAACAATGCCTATGTTGTTTACTGTGCAGAATGTAGAGGAAGATGAAATACTCTGAAATACTCGGCCCTTGAGCCCTGTAAGTACCTGGAAGCCATTCGCACTGGACCAGGAAGGATTTATTACAAAGGCACATCTTATTCCTCCGCCCCAGAGCCCAAAGCTCGCCATGCACAACTGTGACAACAGAGTTCTGCTGGTCTGTCACTCGCCAGTGTCCTGGCCTAAATCCTGCCTGGGAATCTCTTCTCTACCCCCAAAGTCGCTGTAAGGAGATCACACACTCTCGGAATTCTCTGTAAATGCCTCTCCTTGGAGGCTCCCCTTTTCTCCAACTGGCACTCTCCTTTGAGGACAAAAACTGGGCATGTGGTATGAGCGAGGCCCTTCTCATTAGGCCAGCTCCTAATCACATACAGCCTTCCCCAGTGTTCCCAGCGTCAAAGCTCAGCAAGCACAATTAACTCATGTCGCAGAGCTGTGGATAATGCTGGCCATTTAGCGCGGCTGAATACCGCAGCCAGGGCCTTCCTGTTTCCAAACCCATCAATAGTTCTGAGGCCTTGAGTGTGTTCCATAGCCTTTTGCTGTCCCTGTGGAAAACAGAGAAGAGATCTTGTTTTGAATGCTTAGCATGAGGCGCTGACATCTGGCCATTTGCTCTGCACAGGCATGGACGGCTGTGGTGTTTTGATGGATTATGGTCAGTTTGCTAGGGAGCTCCATGCCTCCATGTTCACTGTCTCTATGTGACTAGAAAAGTCTTTAGTCACAAAACATGATATATCCTCCTGCATGAACAGACACCGCACTTCAGTTCCTTCAGAAACTGGAAGCATTTGTTGAATTTAGCCATCCATTTTTTGCACTCTGGCATTTCATGTTTTATTTGCAAAACCAGTTGTATTCTTTAAATTTTAATGAAACAATATTAAATAAATAACCCAGAAGCAGCATAATAAAGCACCAGCACATCCAGGCTATGACTCTGAGTTCAGGGAAATGAGTGGCCCATAAATCCTGCCTTCTCTCTATTTGGGGAATGTGCTGCCCAGATTATTGCACGTGTGAAGACCCAGCTGGGATGGGCCCAAGCCCTTTGGCTCCCTGAAATAGGAAGGGAGTGCGGATTTGTATAGAGGCAGCTTCTTCGTTTTGTTCATAATAGCTTGGCAGTCAGATTGTTCCCACATTCTGGTTGAAAAGGAAGTGCTATGAATAGCACTGGTGCTCAAGGAGCCGGTGGCCAGAAGGAGCGTTCTGTACGGGAGCATCCAGGCCCTTCCTCTCTCCCCCCTCTTCCTCCCCGCCCTCCACTTGTGAGCACCGCCACCCCAAACAGCTCAGGCAGTTCAGCAGGAAATCTACAGAGATTTTACCAAAAATACACCCCCAGGCTTTTACTGTGGTCCCATTAGCAAGTGAACAGGTCTTCTTGGTGTACTTATTGCTAATTCATCTTTCTCTGTCTCCGTTCCATACTTGTGCTTCTGGGTCCAGCTGACTCAGTTTCCCTAATGACTTCTACTTAAGCAAGAGATGACCTTAAGTCATGGTATAGCTCTTTTGGATCAAGGTGGAGAATATACAGACAGATGGATAAATAGGTCTGTCTAGGTAACAGGTGTACACAGGCAATTATATTATCATTTAATAATGACTTACAGCATAAAAGTCTTAAGTAGATGGAAAAATATTAAGGTGTTTTCCTACCAAAGGATCAAGCTGTGTTAAAACTCCTCTAGCTATTTTAAGACACCCTTTTCTTATTTTAAAAAGTACTAACTCAGAGAAGCCCATCCATTATGTCCCTAACTATGTTAGGTGCCTTCATTATGGTCTCTTGTAGCATGCTATCTGTTCCCTAGCATGGTACCCTCAGGCCATCCTGGCCTGGAACTGCTCGTTAAACTGTCTATCTCCATCTCATTCCCACCAATCTGAGAGCTTTCTCTGTCTCTCTCAGATCCTGATCTGACACAGACCACAGGGCGTAAGTGACAGTCAGTGGGCATTTGTGGTATGAGTTAGCAGCAATTCAAGACCACCCTGGACTTTAGAAAAACCAACAAGGATGAACTGTGACCCTCCCCTATCCATATATGATGCTCTGTCCTGATTCTGGGGAGTCCAGGCGAAGGGAAACCCTAATTTCCAATCCCTTGTATGCTAATTAGGCAGAGGAGACAATTGGAAACTCGCAAGAGCCACATTCAGCTAGAGGAGGGATCCTGGAGGCCTAAGAAGACTGAGGAGGCCATAGGTGGGCCTAAAGAAGCAACTGAGTAGGCGGAGTGAGAGGGGCTTTGCAGGGAGAAAGGATAAGAAATGAATCCGGAGACAAGTCCAGCCTGAGGCAGAGGAGCAAGGAGGAGCTGTGGGTGAAGAGTCCAGATTTCCCATGAACACCAGAAGTTGGACTGGGTTGTTTGAAAGATTCTAGAAGCCCGAGAGGTCTGAGTTTTGGATACCCTGAGAATAAGAGAGTTTAATGCTTTTCTGGATCAGTTTAGGAAGAGTTTCTAGAAGACTAGAAAGGAGTATGGCTGTCCTGAGAATGTCACATTGTGACCATTTTAAGCATCCCAGAATGAGATGGCATGACCCAGGCTTAGGGATGAAGGAAGGAAGAGAAGGAAAGTTAAACCAGGAAGACAGTTTGAAGACACGGCAGGCTGGTTCTCTGCTAGAGGTGCACATTAGAAGCCCGAGCTGCAGGTTCCCCAACTACAAGAAGCTGCTCCAGGGAACCAGTGGCTGTGACGGGATGGTGAGGAGGGAGGCTTAATGACAGTGGTCCTTCTGCTGTTCTGTGTTCCTCTGGACTTCCTGCTCACCCCACAAGCCACTGCTTCTTCAGCACAGGGGCCATCTGATCCCTTCTGTACCATTATTATGTCCAGGTAGGCAGTGGTCACAGTTTGGATGGAAGTATCCTTCATGCTCCTGTGTCCAAAGCCTGTTCCCGAGTTGGTGGATTGATCCATTGATGAGTTCATAGCTGAGTGGGCTGTTAGGAAAGCAGGCTGAGTTGAAGTTTGCTGGGAGCTGAGGAGCCTTTGAGGTTATTTCGTGTACCTGGGCCCTACCTATTTGTCCCCTGCTTCCTGGCCACCGTGAAATGAGCAGCTTTCTTGCATATATGTCCTTTTGGCATGGCGTTCTCTCTGCTTGTTATAAAACACCCTCTTTTCTTTTTCCTGGTGCCCTGAGCCAGTGCACTTGGGGTCTCCTTCTAAGAAGTCCTGCTCAGAGAACACTCCTAAATGCAGTGGAGCATGGACCAAAAGTTCTGAAACCATGAGCCCCACCCCCCAAATCTTTCCTTCCTTAACTTGTCTGTCTCAGGCGTATTTTGTCAGCAACGAAACACTAACTCATGTAATGGGTGAAGGGTCATTGAACTCTTGTTGCCATGCAGAACTTAGAGTCCCTCTGGTCTGAGCACAAGACCAGGTGCTTTGAAGGTGAGGCAGGACCTCGCTGAAGGGTGTACAGAAAAATTTATTATTATTATTGTATTGTTTTTATTGAGCTATGCATTTTCTCACTTAATATTTTTTAATGTGACAGCTTTTGGAAGCCATCAGGCTTTGCAGTCCTGCCTTCACATTTTTTTTCCTATGGTTTTACTTTTTTATTTACTATTGGTGTGTGTGTGTGTTTATGTCTGTGCATGTATGCACATGCATGTGTAGGTGTCTTCAGAGGCCAGAGGAGGGTATTGGATTCCTTGGAGCTGGAGTTACTGGAATTTGTGAGCCACCCACTGTGGATGCTAAGATCTGAACTCAGGTTCTCTTAACTGAGAAGAAAGAAGTCCTTTTTACCATTGAGCCATCTCTCTAGCTCCCAGTGGCTTTTCCTCATGGTCTTAGAAATCTTCATATTAATATAAAAGTCATTACTCTTCAGAAACCAAGAAGGCGACTGTCCTGGCGACCCTTGCACCACCCCTGCCAGCTCGGCTCCTGACCTGGAAACCTGGAGCCTCATTGTTATGACTTATCATGCTGGTGGCATTCCCAGACAGGCTGTCTGCTTCCATAGTTCAGGTTTTCATCGTCGTTTTGGAGCTGTTTGCTCAGCCTTTGCTATTGCTGTTGCAATAGTGTTTTGGATCTGACCTCCTGGCAAGCTATAGGGCTTGGCAGAAGAAGATGCCAGAGGCTGAGTCCAGCTTGGGGGAGGGTCCAGACCTCATGAAGAACGAAAGGAGATTGGGAGTGGGCTGAGACAACCTTGGGCTTTCTGAGCTAGGAAGGGAATTCACCAAGCAACCAGCTTAGCTGGCATTTGGGAACATTCCCCAATGGTAGTGATGCTATCGCCACCATGGCTTGACTTCCTCTTAACCTCACATTAATTCCCACTACCCAATACACTTAAGTGCTATTATGACGTAGCAGCAAAATAGTTGTAGCTCTCTTTAAGATGGTACTCATCTGAAGTAAACCTCAGGGCAACCTGAGTGCGTAACTCTTAACTCCTGATTCCATTTACAAGTCAGGGCCTTGGCGTGGAGCGGATCCTTGGGGGGATCAGTGCGCCTATCCCCACTTTTTGACTGTTCCCTTCATTCCCCTGTCCCTAGCTGGAGGCATCAGTATGCACACTATGCCCATGTCCCATACACTGGGCTTCTGATGCTCAATCAAATGTGCATATTGGAAGGATGTTATCAACACTAAAACCTTGCATTTATCAAGTCCCTTCTTTGTAAGGCAAGAAAATACTTCTGGCTCTTAGAGGCAAAATGCCATAAAAATCAGACACATGGAAGCTCCTGCCCACTTCTCTTCGGGGCTGTTCTGGTTACAATGATGTCACTGTTAGACGTTCAGACGGTCAAGGATGTAGCAGTCTTTCTACTGGCAGCCTGGGCAAGTCAGCACTGCTCAGTGGGATTAGCATCTTGAACAAAGGGAGCCCCTGTTCTGATCTCAGCTGGCTCACTGTACATCAGAGGAGCAAGCATGTAGCTGGCTTTCAATTCTTCTACCCCAAAAGAAACCAAAACCCCGTGTCCTACAGAGCCCGGCTGAAGACAGGTATAAACATTTCAGGTTCACATAAAAGGCCAAAGAAAGGGCCATCCTTACGGCTGACTCATAGGCCTGAGAACTACACTGCTGGATTTTTAAAGCCATGTGAACATCACAGAGTATACTTCCACACCAGGACAGTCACAGTGTCCCTCAGCATAGAGTCTGTGAGACCTCCATCTTGTGTGCTCTCTGCTGCTTCCTGAAATGCTATACAGCACGTGACTGTAATTTTCTGTTGTCCCCTCCTTAGAAGTCAGGAGAAGAAAGAGCTCTCCCTAAATCTGCTTCCCCAGCCCTTGGACAGGGATCCTTCCCTCTCGGGTTTGTCCTCCCCAGTGTCACAGAGCAGATGCAGCTGGTGCTATCAAACCGTATCCACCTGGGTTTCTGCATGGGCAGCGCATCCTCAGGAACAGGCAGCTTGTCTCTGAGGCAGGTTTCCTGGGAAGATGCAATTATTCACCCAGCTGGTAAGAAATGAATACTATTTATGTCCTCTTCAGCTAACTGCCTCCTCCTCTGCACTCAGGTTTGGGGATAACTGGCTTTGTTGGGTCACCTGACTTTTAGACTCTGGCTGTCTGGCTGCCTGGGTCTCAGATCCAACCCCAGCACTGGTCCTTGAGTTCAAATGAAGTCGCTCTGCATGCAGACAAGAGTCTAAATCTCAACTAGTCTGGGAGGTGCCTCTTAAGGGCCCCCCACCCCACCCCCCACCTCCTGCCCAAGATGGCCTAACAGGTTTTCATGGCCCTGTCTTTCCTCATGGCTGATAAGTTACCATGTGTGTATTCTCATCAACTACCCAGGATTAGCCACGTGAAATAGTACTGGTAAAGAGTCTAAAGTTGAGCCCGGATTTGGTGGCAAACAGAAACAGCCTGATGTGAATGGCAGGGCCTTCCCTAGGCGTAGAAGGGCTGATGTGCATCCCAGGTGTTTGTTGTCTCTGTCCTGGCATCAAGAACCTGCTTCTAACCGCCTTAGACTGAGTGTTTTGTGGCTTTAAAAATCTTTATTCAACTCACAGATTTTCCTCTTGGATGCATTGCCTGGCACCGTTTCTCCCCCTGATAAGAATAGCATCCTTAAAAGTACACATTTACACTTATTATAACTGCCCTTCTTAATACAGTCATTCTGGGAGGAAGGATACTCTTTCTCACTAATGCCGCTGAGTTCTGTGGGAAAATATTAGAAATAGGCACTTGGAAATTTTTGTCCAATAAATAAGTCTTTCCCGGTAATTACTATATGCCAAGCACATGAAATGAGATGACACAGACTTTCTTCGCAGAAAGCTCATATTCTGGGCTGGAAAAGTAACATGCTGACAAGTCCTCTAGATGTAGCATGCAGCTCTCTCCAAGGGAAGCTGCTATGGTGTTCTTGGAAATGGAAATGTTTTCTTCCCTCCTTTTTATTTTCTAAAGAGGCTCAGCTGCTATGGGAAGATCGACATCCTCCCAATTGTGTTCCATTCGTGATTCTCAGATCAGAGTAGTGAGGATCCCCTGTGCCTTCACAATGCTTCCAATCCACAGCGCCCGAACTGGCCGCTGTTTCCATTTGAGATGGCAGCAGTTCATACGGGCCATGCTGCAGCCTCCCCTACTCCTCGTGGACAATGCTCAGCCGTCTACCTGGCTCATGAGCAGCCTCTTCCCTGCGCCTGAGACCTCGGGCTCCAGCCTCAACCCTCTGTACTGGGAGCTTCATCTGAAGTTAGCACTGCCCTCTCAGGCCAGTCCTGACCCCTGAGTGATCAGGCATGCCACCACTAAGAGTCACTGGGTCAGAAGGAGTCACCCACTCAGCTGTGAGCTGATGTGGAAGCAGGGAAATGCCTGGATCCATCTGGCGATGTCCAGGTATTTCACATTTGTTTTCACAGTGATTCTGGGCTGAGTTACAGCGCTCATCAACATGTTTGGCAATACGGAGACACAGCCTTGGCCTGGAGAAGGCTGCAGCCATCTGTTCTTTTAAACGATAGGAATGACGAGAGTGGATTTGCTAGACCCTGGAAAACACAGGGATGCTTGCTGAAGACTGTGGTCCTGCTGGGAATTTGACTTTGTGTTCCTCTACAGAGAGACCTGTAAACCAACCGGTGGTGGTTGGGAACAGAACACAGGTCATTGCTTTCTGAGGCCTTGGGGGAAAGAGTGAGGAGCTGGGATTAATGGCTACAGGATGTTTTAGAGTAGGGAGATACAAATATTCTAAATAATTGCCCATCTCTTCAAATACCCAAATCCACTGAATCAGACTAGCTGAGCTGGCCATAAACTCCAAGGCTTTGTGCAAGATAGGCAAAGGCTCTAATCACTTTTCTACCCCTTCCCCTAAATTATGAAGGTTAGAAAGGAGAGTCTTTTATTGTACAGGAAGTGTATCTCAGTAAAGATGTTATTTTAAAAAGGAGCCCGTTACTTAGAGCAAAAAATAAGACTGAAAAGTTAGTTCACATTAAGACAGCATCTATCATGTGCTGGCTTTTCCTATGTGGTTGGAGACACCTGAGAGCACCAGAGACCCAGAAATAAGAGAACGGAGTCTGCACTCCTAATAGCCAACGGATGTACTGTCCTTGTAGTTGTCGCTTTTCAGACATACCTAGAGCCTAGAGCCAGCTGTACACACCCACAGTGGTCACCTCTGACCATGCTTGCAGGGAGACACGGACTGTGTTGACAACCCACAGGTCCTTTCATCTCTCAGGGATGTCTTACTGAGGAGCTGGTGCATCTCAGGGGTTTGATGGTAACCACAGAACAGAGCAGTTCTTTCCCTCTGCCATGTTGACAGGAGCCATCAGGCTTCTCTCTAGAGCTGTTGGGCAGTGAAGGCTCTGAAGAGCTCCCACGAGTGGGCAGCACCCCTGCACTGTGACCTGATGGTAGCTTCAGGTGCCTCCGTAGGCTATCATACCGAATTTGCGTCCTCACTTTGAGAGGCTAAGCCAGATGGAGTGGCAGGAATGCCCTGGACACAGAGGCCTTGCCTCTACCTTCCCTCTGGAAGACTGGGCTCAGTCTTTGAGGGGAAGCATGGTTATTGATGTGAAATTGCCCTCAGCGGTGATACCTGACTCCATATATGAAGATCTCAGTATCAATCCTTTCACACTCTACAGGTCCCTTTAGCTTCTAGAAATGCTCAACATCTGGTCTTCAACCTTCCCTCCGAACCAGCCCAAGGTCAGACCCTGAATGACCCCAACAAATGCCACCCGGTTGTCTGACATCCACCTCTCTCTTGCAGAACAAAGTCAATTGCAAGCAGATGAGAGTTTCCATGTGGACACCAGGCAGGAGAACAGAGGGACGGTGTTGGGAAGATGTCANGGGCAGGAGTTCACATCATGGGGCTCACTAGCTGTGAAGTACCCTGACATACGCACACCCCAGGGAAGGGAAGCCGTAGAGACCAGCACAGTTTAGTGCTATCTTTGGCAACTCCACAAGGCCTGGACTGGTGGGAGGACAGGAGGACTCAGGGCTTCTAGAAAGTAGACACTTCCCACTTGACTTAGTCTGAGGAGTTGGCTGGGGACTCATGAGGCCTATAAAGACCTGGGCTGGCCGGGAAGTTCATTTGGTGGAGAGAATAGAAACAAGACACTTCATTTTATTTTTGACGAAGTGAAACCTCAACTTAAGGAAAATCTGTTGTAACCCAAGTCTGTTTCACAGATAAACATACAAAAGCAGCATTGGCTTATAGCCCTCCACCCTCGGGAACTGTGCCTTGAAAATCACATAAGTGGCAGTTTGAAGGTCCTGAACGAGCTTGATTGAGCTGTCTAGCAGGAGAAGAAAACAAGCGAGCAGAAAGGGAAGAGTTTAAAATAACAAGGGGAATCTTTAAATAGAGCTATAGGGCTGGGTAGCAAACTTAGGCCAAGGGTTAAAAGTAAGCTTTGCCTCCGATGTTTCTATGGTAACTAGAGAGCATCTACAGCAAGTGTGTAGTTAATGAAATACTTCTGGGCCAATGTGGAGCAACAGCAATGCGGAGTGACTTTGTACAGGCTCCGAGACAGGTCATGTTTTAGCTGCTGCTTTCTTGATTTCCAGCAAAAATTAGACACCGAATATGGTGAGACTTCATTTACAACAGGTCCTGAATTATCTCCAGAGCAGAATCTTGACATCTGGTGTCGATCCAAATCACTTGGAATGAAGAGAGACCTCCCTCTTCTCTCTTCCTCTGCCTTCAGCACAGTTTGGATTCATCTGACACACGTGTGCAATGTTAATTTGGACAGTTAGAATGATGCTCGTGACTAATTCTATCCGTACACAAAGACTAAACACAATCTGCTGAGGTCAGTCCGAAGCTATTTTGTACATGGCTAGGAAACAGTAGAGATGGTGGGACCGTGAGGTCTGGAAATGATATCCTAACCCAGTGGTGAGCAATGCAACCTGGGGCAGATTGCTCAACTCCTGTCTCCATATCTCATAAAATGAGCCAAAGAATAAAATCGATCCAAAAGTTGGCTGATGGATTAAAGGAGGGTAAAATATGTATTGTGCCTATAAAAATCTACCTACAGACATACACATTTGCAACATATATCCTAGTGTTCTTTTTCTAATGCAACTTTGACTGATATATTCCCAACTCCTCTTTGTAAGACCAGAAAATTGCAAAACTAAAACACAGCACAAATTGCAAACTGATTCTTCATGAATGTAAATATAAAAATTCATAAACAAAATAAGAATTTTTTTTACAAATCAAAAGATATATAAGCTCTGGTTAAAGTAGAATCATTTTAAGTTGCCAGCACTAATGCACCTTGAGCCCCACATAATGCTAAACACACATGTGTATTAGTTCATTCCATACTCTTAACCTGGTGTCATTATTTTATAGTGTAGGCTTACTGCAAAACATATTTAATATCAAATCACAAGCCTATTAAATGGTAGAGTCTTGACTCAACATAAGCAGTCTTACTATATATTAAAAAAGATGATTTTACCTTTTATAAAATTTATTTATGATATTTCTTTTCTTGCTTTATTGCACTGGTTATAGCCTCTATGTTCAGTGATGTCTATAAACAATGAGATATACGCCGTAGCCTAAGGCTCATCCTCAGCTGGGGGGCAGCCTGCGCTTCGGTGCTAAGTACAATGTTTGTTGTAGTTTTTATAGATATTCTTTACCATCCTCATGAGAGTTCACTTCTAGTTTTCTTTCATTTATGGCAAATTTTTACCACATACAAATAGTGAATTTGTCAGGTGATTCTCTGTTCCACTGAGACAGTGGTATGGCTTTTCTCTTTTATTGAGCTACAGTAATGAATTTCAATGACTGATTTCCAAGTACTTCACTTTTATCCAGTCCTGAACGTATTATTGTTCTTATATCATGAATTTTTATGTTTATGGGAATGCTGGTCTTTGACTTTCAGAATGTACCGGGTGACGTTGCATGGGTAAAAGAGCCCTGGTGTGTGCACATGCCACCAGGCAGGGCAGGCTGGGTACCATGAACAGAAGCTGGAGTGCCACTCATAGACTTTCCCTTTCACAGAGAAACCACGATGTTACTTTTTCAACTGGCTGCTTCAGATAATAGCTCTTCTTAACACCAGCTACTCTTAGTTCTTACCAATATCTACAAAATACCTTCTAATAACACCTCAATGACTGAATGGAGATATTGATAAAACTGACCACTCAAGCTGGCCCTGTAACTTACACCCTTACCCATTTCCTCAAGTCACAGTTAAATAGCCTGAGTCAAGGACAGGGCCGTACTCTGTACAATGTGGCACAACGCTTCTGTGCAGAACCAAAGCACAAACTTGCATCCAGGAGAGGGTGCAAAGGCCTTGAGTGATCTTCACTGTTCTCTTTGATAGTCTATAACTTAAATACTGTGTCATAAAGTTAACTAAGGTTAGAAACTTCTGTTAGGTGATATGAGGCTCAGAGAGGCAAGGAAACCAGGCTTTGTATATTAAAATGTTCATAACAAAACAAGAAAGAGCTACTCATGATAATTACAGCCCTTCTACAGTCTGTCACATAACAATGGGGGGTGCTGATAACTGCCTTCCACCACCGTTTCCATAGTCCCTTTGCCTTCAGCCAGCGCACTAGCTGAATTGTGGAGTTTGCCTAGTGAGGTGACCCCCACTTTCATTCCTGAAGGGTTGGGGCTGTCAGTCCATTGCTTAGCAGTGTTGCCTGGGCAGGGTTGCTGTGGTTTTCCATCCATTGACTGTGGTTCAGAGAATGGGGGTTGTTATTCGCCCAGGCTCCTAAAACAGAGTGTCATAAAATGGGTGCCTCAGACAAGAGAAGCTTTTTGCCAGTTCTAGAGGCTGGCCACTTTGGCTCCAGTCGGGGTCCTCTTCCTGGCTTGTAAGTGGTGCTTCTGCTTGCATGTGCACATGCGCACATGCTCACATACAGAATGTGAGATAGTCTCCCACAGAAGGTCACTGATTCCCCAAGAGTTCAACCCTAACAAATTCATTTCCTGTCAAAAGTACAACTTCAAGATGCTTCCATATTAGGGATTATGGCTTAAAACACATGAATCTAGGAGCACACAGACATTTATTTTTATATTAGGTATTACTCAGAACCAGTCTAAGGGACTTCCTAACATGCTGTTCCTGAATACCTTCGTACGGTACCAACCGTACTAATTTTCTGCTTGGAAATTAGGGCCAACACTCTCAGCCAGTGCACTAAGTACTCTTTGCTTGTTGATTGAGAGGAATGAGGAATCCAAACTGGCCAGATGCCAGTATAATTTCTATCCCACTGGCTCCAAAAACTCTATACCAGCAGAGCCTATGGTCACAAGGATGAGAAATGGATGTTTTTCTAGTAGCTCTCTAGAGGCAAGTGGTCCTAATTTTCTCTTACTGATCCTAGGTCTATGCGTCTTAACTGTGTTAGAAGGAGCATTATATATTCCTTGCCAACTCAGTGCGTTTGGTAGCCTTTTAAAGGACATTGCTACAGGGGCACAAGGTATATTGTTTGCTAGCCTGTGCTGTGGAAGAATTCCCCTAAGACTGTTTTACCATTCTTTTATCCTGTAGGATGATAGGGCATTACATGGCCCTGATACTGTGGTTGTACGTCCGCTGCTATGACATGAGTTCCTTGATCAGAAGAATACTGTGTGGAATACCACAATGGCAAATGAGGCGTTTGTTAAGCTTACAGATGATAGGCTTATCAGAGTTGTTGTATACAACCTACATATCCATAACCATAGGAAGAACTGATTCCAGTAAGAACCAAGCATTGATCTTTCCATGGTGATAGTCCACATAACAAAGCAACTGACTGCCTTAGTTAGGGTTTCTGTTGCTGTGAAGCGGGGCTGGCTTACAGTTTCGGAGGTTCAGTCCATTATCATCATGGTGGGACATGGCGGTATGCAGGCAGACATGGTGTGGGAGAAAGAACTGAGCGTTCTACATCTGGATCTGTAGGCAGCAGGAAGTAAACTGTCCCATGCTGAGCATTGCTGAAGCATACAAAACCTTAAAGCCCACCTCCATGGTGACAAACTTCCTCCAACAGGGCCATGCCTACCCTAACAAGACTACAGCTCCTTATAGTGCCACTCCCTATAGGCCAAGCATTCAAAAAGCCATGAGTCTATTGGGGCCATAACTATTCAAACCATCACACTGGCTAATCGCCTCAGGGAGCAGTACGTATTAAAGACTCAGTTTCAGTCTCTGCAGATGTTCAACACTGGCTGTGTCCAGATTTGTTGGGCCAAAATTATCTCAGGGTCTGTACCTCGAGGCCTGTAGGACAGAGAAAAGCCTAGCTCGAGTTTGAAGAATAGTCTCAAAGCTACCCAGTGAGGCTGAGAAAGTAAAATCTAGGTAGATGCCCCTCCAGCCAGAGGGAGGGCTTGTCTGTCTCTCATTGGCTGGAGGTACCCCCACAACACATGATGTCACTTTAACCTGTAAAAGCTGACACTCACAGTAATAAGCTGAGTTCCTGCTTTGACTTGACTCCCTATTGCATTTGATTGTTCTGCATGGTGGGGCTGCGGATCTTATTGTCCTGCATCATGGGGCTGCAGATCTGATTGCCATGCGTCGTCGTGGGGCTGCTGAACAGGGCAGATAGTGCACTCACCTTTCCCTGGGGAATACGGCTAAGGAGGCCTGGCACAGACTGACTGTGGAGACTAGAAGTCCATGTTGCTGATCCCATGCAGTCTCACCCCCTGTACCATGACTACTTTGCCCAAGAGCGCTTTGGACATACAGCTTGGGGAAGAGACAAACTTGTACCCCCTGAGAAGGGTCATGTAGCCACTGTTAAAACCCTCTTCTGAGATCATCCTTTTTGGAGCGATCACAAGGAACACAAATGACTTTACTTTCTCTGCCCATTCAGGGAAGACCGTCTACCGATCACAACTCTGAGCTCCCTTGTTGCCAACTTCCCATTCATGTCACTTCCAAGATAGTTTCAGCACCAAGGGGAAACTCTCAGTGTTCTTCCTACTCAGAAAGGGAGGTACGAGCTGAGGTTCATATGAGGCCATTAGATGCCACCCAAGAGCAATGCTGTAAGTATTCTCCCATGCAATTCATAGTTGTGGAAGCTAACCTTGGTTGTGAGCTTGACACACCTGGAAAGCGGGAAACTTAATGAAGTGTTATACCCATCAGGTGACCTGTGGTCATGCCTGTGGGACAATTTTTCAGTAACTGATGGATATAGAAGGGCCCCACCTTGTGTGAGCAGTGCCATCCCTTGGCAGGTATAGGGCTGTATAGGAAAGGAAGCCAAGCAATTAAGTAAGCAGCTCCTCATTGATTTCCTCTTCAGGTTCTGTGCCAGGTTCCTGCTTTGACTTCCCTTGGTGATGGGCTGTAACCTGTAAGACAAATGGACCTTGGACCTTTTCTGTTCAAGTCACTTTCAGTTCTGATATTTTATCATAGCACCAGAAACCAAATTGCAATGATGGGGTGCCGTTAAGTAAGTGTCCTGAGCTTAATGGCTCGATGAGGCTGATGACACCCGGCTCCTGATGAGAAGCTTGGGTAGGGTATGGTAAATCATCGCCTCTAGTAACTACGGCCCTTGATCAAGCTAAAGTTGTTTCTCAAAAAGAAGGTAGTAAGCCACAGAGAACACCAAGACTCCAACTCCTTAGGGCCTGGGTTGTGGTTTGCCTACCAGGGCCTACAAAAGCCCCCACAAAGCATTTTTGTGAGCCACTAAAGCCTCAAGCACCAGGGCGTCATCCACTTATGAGATGGCCCCAGTGGCAACACAGCTTCTGCAGTAGCCTGGACCTAATACAGAGCCTCTTCTTGTTCTAGCCCCACTCACTAAGGTATTCGTATACGTAGTTATTGGACTAAAGAATTCACCAAGTTTAGGAATAGGTTGCCTGTGTAATCCAATGAGATCTAGTATGTGCATGCCTCTATTGTGATTGTAGAAGTGGTCAGAAACATCAACTTCCTTCACCCCTGGAGGGACATTTCAATGTGCTCTACACTGCTGGACTGTTAAAATTTCCACTGAGGTGTCTGAATTTTTGACAATTTTATTTCCCATTTTAGACAGTGTGTTACTTGTAGCCTAGTCAAGTCGGCCTAATGCCATCAGTGTCACAAACCCATGTGGTGTCTTCTGGAAGAGGAAGATACCAAGTTATACACGGGCTGAATTTTGACATAGGGCTAGAGAATCAACATGGCTCCATGGTGACAATGAAGGTGCAGTGCTACTTATGAGCTAGAGGGAGCGTACTTCTGACGGTCTTACTGCAGGCATGGATGACCAGACACTCACCTGCTCAGTGGTACGCAGACATCAGGGGTGGTGTTAATTTGCTTAAGCAATGAGAACATCTGGAACAGCTGCTGCAGCTAGCGCCTCGTTTAATTAAGTTTATAATCAAGTGTTCATCAGATTCTACACAGGCCAATAGGTAAGTTGAGTGGGGGATATGGTAAGAATCCAAACCCCTCTTTCTAAAAAGTTCTTGGTGTGGTAACATTTCTTCATAGACGCTTAAGAGAGTGTGTTGAAAACTCTTTGGTTATGAAGTTTCCTTTGTGAGAAAAACTTTAATTAGAAAGTACATTTCTTTAATGGGCATCAAGCTATCTGATTTTTCTCTTCTGGTTTTTGTTTCGATAATTTGAGTGTTTCCAGGAATTTCTCTAGGACTTCTACATTGTTAAATTCACTAGTGTGAACATCTCAGAATGCCGTCCTGCCATGTCTCAGAGTGTGTAGGACCCGGATGTCATCCTCTTTCACTCTTAACGTTAATTGTTTTTATTTCCTCTTTTTCCCCTTGATCTTTTTGCTCATTTGTTGCTCTGTTCTATTTTATTGGTTTTTATTATGTTTTTCTTAGTTCCGGTTTGCTCAGGGTTTAATTTTCTCCTCTATTTTTACAAAGTGAAAACTGAGATCTTGAAATTTAGGAAAATTTCAAGAAAATGAATTCCTCTTTTCTAAAATAAGCTAAATTTTGGACTGTGTGTTTTCTCCTAAGTATTGGCATAGTTGCAGCAAATGCATTTCTCTGGGTTGTCCATCACTATTATTAAATGTGGAATATTTTCTAATTTTCCTAATGACTTCTTCAAACTAGGGTTATTTAAAAGTCTGCTGTTTCGTCCCAAAACATTTGAACATGTCATGCATGTCATTCTTTTATGTTTCCAGTTTAATTCCCTTGTGGTTACCGGGCCTGCTGTGTTAGATCTCAGATATTTGAATTTATTTAGACTCACTTTATGGATCCATTGTGCCATCTTTTCTGGGTGAGCTCTGTGCTGAGAAAGTGAATCTTTACTCTTCCACTGTGAGTACTTTTGTGGTGCTGGGATTGAACCCTACCTGTGCTGGGCAGGCGCTCTCCCCCTGAGCTACATGCCAACCTCTGAGGGACAGGCTGTTTGTCAACAGCAGTTGACTCAAGCTGTGTTGTCATATTCCTTGCTCCCTGGTTAGTCAACTTGTTCTGTCAGTTACTGAGCGAGCACCGCCATTTTCAGCTCCCATGATCAGCCTCCCTATAGTTCTGCTGGTTGCAACTTTATACATGTTGCATGTTTGCATTCCTATAATTTGATGGCTAAAGTTGAGATTTCTATATATCAGTGACTTAAAAACTTACTAAAAACATTCTTTTTAATCTCCTTACCTTGTCTGATATTACAATGCCACAGTGGATCCACCCCCTCCCCATTTTTTTCCTGTTTACAATGTTGTTTCTCCATCATTTCACCTTCTACTTAACTCTGCCTTTGTAGGTCAGCTGATCTCTTCTAGGCAGTGCTTGGGTCTCACCTTTTTAATGTCTCCCTTTAACTGGAATAGTCTCACTGACATGTAATGTAACCACTAGCAAAATGTCAATCATCTTTGTTTCGTTCCAATTTCTCCTTTCCTGCCTTCTTTTCATGGGGTACTCTTTTTTTTTTTT
>LOEQ01003111.1:202373-212709 GCA_001685075.1 Bramus lutescens | reverse complement strand
TTTTTTGGTTTTTCAAGACAGTGTTTCTCAGTAGCTATGGAACCTGACCTGGAACTTGTTCTTAGACCAAGCTGGCTTTGAACTCACAGAGATCCGCCTGCCTCTGCCTCCCAAGTGCTGGGATTAAAGGCGAACGCCACCATTGCACAGCTTCATGTACTCTTTACTACTCCATTAATTATTCTACTTACTTTTTAGCAGTGTGTGTGTGTGTGTTCGTGCGATGTACGCTGTTGTATTCATTTGTATTTGACTTAACAATTACTCTAGAAATTGCAATGTGAATTTTTTGTGATTTTTTTCTTGAGACATAATCTAACTTTGGAGCTCTGGATAGCCTGGAAATGAAGGCCAGGCTGGCCTGATGCTCACAGAGGTCTGCCTACCGGATCTCCTTAGTGCTGGGATTAAAGGCGAGCACTACCGTGCTTGGCTATGAATTCTTAGTGTATCCCAATATGTATGGAGTAATATGGTACAACTTCATGTAAAATATGAGAACCTCAGTTAGTAAAATTCCATTTTTATCTCATTACCCATCTTCATCATCTGCTGTTATAGGTATTATCATAGGCTTGTTGCTCAAAACCAGACATTTCCTTCTCACAGCTCTGGCGGTTAAGAAGTCCAAGTTCATAAGACTCAGTTGTCTGCTGTCTGTCTGCTATCTCTGCTGTCTGCTGTCTGTCTGTTATCTGCTGTTTGTCTACTGTTTGCTTTCTCTGCTGTCTAGTTGTCTGCTGTCTGCTGCCTGCTGTACACTATCTTCTGTCAACTGTCTGCTGTCTGTTTTCTCTGTTGTCTGCTGTCTGCTGTGTGGTTGTCTGCCGTCTGACTATCTGCTGTCTGTTTTCTGCATGCTGAGGACCTGGTTCCTGGTTGTGTCCTCATGGGATAGAACAAAAGCGAACTTGAGCCATGTCTGCTTCTAATAAGGGCATTCATCTTGTTCTAAGATTTCTTCCTTCATGGCCCAGTTACCTCCCAAAGGACCCAGCCACAAAGACCATGGACTGTCGCAGCATGGATTTGAGAGGGGACACAAACATTGGGACCACAGTAGGACTGTTTCTTGGGATTTGCTTGTTGTTTATCTGTTGTTTGTTTTTGTTTAGCTTTTTTAAAATATTGATTGTAAGTTTCTTTTTTAAAAATTATTTAGTTAATTAATTAATTTCAGGTGAGTGAGTGTTTGGTCTGCATGTGTGTTTGTGCACGATGTGTGTGCAGTGCCAGCAGAGGCCAGAAGAGGGTGTGAGGTCCTCTTGAACTAGACTTGTGGGTGGTTAGAATGTGAGCTACTGCCGCTTAGGGGCTCAGAATTAAGCCCAGGTCCCTGAGCAGCCAGTGTTCTTGCCCACCACACCATCTCTCCGGTCTCCTTTTGCTTTGCTTTTATGATTGTTTCTTTACCTTGGGTTTTCAAATTTGGCTATGAAGTTCCTAGATACAGCTGCTCTCCAGCTTGTGCCACTTGCTGCTTCCTAAGTGTCTTGGATCTATAGTTTGACGCTGTTCACCACAAGTGAAGAATTTCAGCTAGTGTTCTTTCAAATGCCTCTTCTGGCTCAGTTCCTTCTTTCTGTCCCCCAGGGAACACTGTATATGTTAGACCACAGAACTCCCATTCACTGAGGTGTCTTTCATTTTTTTTTTTTTAAGTCTCTTCAGGTTGGATGGTTTCTACTTTTCCCTCAAGATGACTAGCCATATCATCTGGTCAAGAATCTGCTGCTAAACCCATCTAGTAAAGTTTTCACCTTATAATTACACTTGCACTTCAGGGCTTTCCATTGGTTCCTTTTTCACATGTCCACTTCTGTACTGAGCCCCCATATCTGTTTATTCATTTTAACTGTCTTTCATCAATGTATTTGAAATGCCTCCTTGACAGTCCTTGTCTAATCATTTCAACATCCAAGTTGCCTTGCTTCTCCCCACCCCCATGTCTTTGTGTGCCTAGTGTTGTTTCACCGTGAATTATGTGTGATTGGAACTCAGGACTGTATTCTAAGTGTAGCAGGCAAAGGAGGCCGATTTTGCCTGGAAGTTTGATCCTTTCTAAGTCTGTCAGGCCCAGGCTTGTCCTTTGTTAGGGCAGATATATTTTGGATGTAAATTTAAGGTGGCCTGGATTATATGATGTGATCTTAAGGTTCTTATTCCTAAAGCAGAGATGCTTTTCCCAAGAATAGTTTCACTGCAGCGTTAATTGACTCCAGACCACAACTGCAACATACGTCTGAGAACCGTGTACCTCTGGGGTGACCACTCGCCTCACATCCTGCAGCACCAATTTCTGCTAAGTCTCAAAAAGGCTTGCTCTAAGCAAGTGCATCTCAGCCCTTACTAAGGACACACGTTGAAGCCCTGCTTGAACTCTGGTGTGTCCCTCTGCATAGATGTTTATTTGGTCCCTGGAATCAAAAGTCCCAACCATTTTAACAGTCAGAACTATAATCTCTTCCTGGCTCCTTCTCCCCCTGCCATGGCAGGAATGGGTACCCGGGAGAAAGTTGGCACAGCTTTTCTTTTCTTAGTAGCTAGGTCTTGCGGTGCCCCTTCATTTCCATAAACAGTTGTTTTATGTGTTTTGTTTAATGGTATAGTTCATTTCAATGGTGCTGTAAGTCAGGTTATACTTATCTGTTTGGTGTGGGAAACTGAAGTCTCTAAATATATCTGACAATTGTTTTGAAAGCACAGATGCTTATATTTTATTCTTGCAGTAAGACTAAACTTCTTTAAAAATATAATCTTTTGTGACCTTTAGTGACGGCTTTAAAAAGTCTAATACCATAGCTATTGGGCCACTTTTGTATCACACATGAGAGCCACCACTAAGTGACAGAAGCCCAAGTCACAAGGCACCAACTCATCCACACCTAGGGCTCAGGCAATGTAATTTCCTTCCAGTAACCTGAATTAAGAAGGTAATTGTGTTCAGGTGATAATTGATGTTTAGCTACAAAATCATGTAGAGTTGGCAATGGAGTGGACTTTGGAGCAAGCCAAAGTTATCAATGGTTGAGCTAGAAGAACAAAATAATCTAAGCAATCTGTAGAGTTCAAAGTAGATGCAGAGAGAAAAACAAACTCTCTCGAAGCAGGGGGAGTGCAGAATATTGTCCCAATAAATCTTCAGAGTGCTTCTCAGGTTTAATCTCAAGAAGTGCCTCCTATATCCTTCAGTAACTTTTATTTGCTATGGT
Source organism: Bramus lutescens (assembly GCA_001685075.1). Taxonomy (NCBI): domain Eukaryota; kingdom Metazoa; phylum Chordata; class Mammalia; order Rodentia; family Cricetidae; genus Bramus; species Bramus lutescens. The sequence goes on along the minus strand of LOEQ01003111.1, from coordinate 209,497 downwards.
TTTGGCAGCTACTCCTCCCCCACTCTAACCCACCCTTTACAGAAGAGTGTATGCTGAGCAGGCTGTGCTGGAGAGGGAAGGAGCTATGAGAGCAACATAGGACTGACCCCAGGTGTTGAGGTCAAAGAAGATGTCACTGAAGGATATAGACTTCAGGTTTATCTACACGGAAAAAGCAGCTGATGAGTATCTGTGTAGCCTTAGATGCTCCGGAATTAGTCTTTGGAGTCTGTATCATACAACCTTTGTAAAAAAACCAAACCAAACCAAAACAAAAAAAAACCCACAACTCAACTAACCAACCAACCAACCAAACAAACAAACAACTATCTCTTACTTTGGTTCACATTCTGTTCCCCCACCAATTATTGTTTATCCACCCCCTGCGTGAAAGTCAATCTATCTTGTCCTTCAGCAGTTTTCAGTGGTTAGAGTACCAGGTCTTATTTTCTTAGTTTTAGTTATGATTTGAGCAGGAAAGTTTTCCCCAAACTCATGTACTGAAGTCTTGATCTTTTGGCAGTGGCATTCAGAGCTGGGGCTTTTGAGATGGGCTTGGATGATGAATGCTGTCACCCCATCCATACTGATCCATGGATGGTTTCACAGCTGAATGGGATATTCAGAGGTGATGGGGCCTGGTGGGGCCTGACTAGTGGAAGCATGTCTCTGCTGAGAACCTTCCTTTGAAGGGCAAGCTGTGTCTCCATCCACTCCTCCCTGACTTCCTGTCTCTGTTTTCTGGCTGCCATGGAGTAAGCAGTTCTGTTTGACTGACTCCTTCTGCCATGAAGTCACACACAAGCCAATGGTCCCAACTGACTGAGACCTTTGAAAATATAAGGACGATAAATCTCTCCTTATTTGTGTTCCCTTTCTTGTAGGAGGAGTGAGCCATTTGTTGGTTCCCACTGCCCAGAACCAAAATAATCACACAGAAACTATATTAATTAAATCACTGCTTGGCCCATTAGCCATTAGTTCTAGCTGCTTATTGACTAACTCTTACATATTAATTTAACCCATCTCCATTAATCTGTGTATCGCCATGTGGCTGTGGTTTACCAGGTAAAGTCCTCAGCATCTATCTCCAGTGGGGCTACATGGCTTTTCTCTGACTCTGCCCTTCTTTCTCTCAGTATTCAGTTCCATCATCCCTGCCTACCTCTGCTCTGCGCTGCCATAGGCTCAAGCCAGCTTTCTTTATTAACCAAATGGATTCACAGCATACAGAGGGGAATCCCACATCACTTTCTTGAATGTTTTGTCACAGATATAGGGAGCTGACCACCACAGGTTTGTATGCTATGTCAGGCAGAGAGCTGCAGTTAAAACTTACAAAAGCATGCTGCTAAAATTCTGTGGAATTAATTGGAGTTTCACATCTCCCTGGCTAGTCCTTTTATGCCTCTTATATGGAGAACCATGTTCAGATCCCAGCAGCACTAAATGAGAATCACAGCCCTGGGTCTTAGCTCTAGCTTGGCTGGCTCCTGTGTGGCCTCCCTGCATCTTGCTTCATTTCTCCAATCTGCAGAGACAGAAGGTCTTGGTTCTTCCTTCATCTCAAAATATCATTATGGAAACTAGTGAGATCATACTCATGAGAGGATTTGATTTCTTCATCGTGGCAAAACCTCCAAGAACAAAAATCCACCCAGCAGTTGTTGCCATAATAGCTATAGTAAACAATAGGCCATCTAAGGGGAGAAGCAATTCCCCACTTTTTCTCTAATAGTCAAGGAAATTGAGTGGCAAGAAGATGGTGAAGAAATGGAAGTCAGCCTGGGTGTGACTGACATGGCACCTGACTTTCCTTTGAAGGTAGGTGGCATCGGGATCGTCTTGGAAACCCCTCAACTACTCTGTGGCCACACACACCCCTCGCTGGCCTCCTGAGAAAGCAGCACAGAAAATAGCTCTGTCCTCAGGAACACGTTCTTCTTGTGTGTGTCTAGGGGTGGTGTAAATGGTAACATTTGGTGTAACGGCAGTATAGATCGGTTTGAACAATCGCTTGCTGTGCCTGGATCCTAGGGTGGAAGACAGAGGCTGCTGTCAACACCAGACCAGAACAGTATTAAGTTTGAGACACCCGGTGGAATAAGGGCTGCATTTTTGCAGGTTCTGGGCAGTCCATGCTTATGCTCAGGGAGCATTCTGACATGCTGGGACAGAGGTCTCAGGCCCTACTGCATGAGTGCTAATGTTCCCCTCAAAAGGCAAAGCTGAGGCCAGGAGGCAACCAACTATCATAAAAGTAATTAATTGTTCTACCTTTTAATGGCCTGACAAGACTGCCTTTTTCTAAAAAATGAATCACACAAATGGGACCATGATGCCAGACAGATTGTCCACCAGGACTTAAAAGACTAGACCCTGCTATAAATCATGATAATGAGCTCATTCTGAAGCTGGTTCGGGAGGTGGAGAAGGGTGGCATCACGGGATTATTTTTCCTCCATCTCTCACTGCCTCGAACGCTTTTCAGAATTCAGAGGCTAACATTTCCTTTCAAAAATGCCTTCCAACTTGAGTGGCTGTTGTTTTACCAATCAGATCTCTCTCCCAAGATGGTTTTAGCACACGATTTTCATGACTCAGCTTAAACTGAACAAGACCCCATTGTTGGCTTTTTTTCACACCAGCCTTATTGACAAGCTCAGCCCAACTCTTGGGAAAAGGTCTGCTGTCTGACCAAGCTACTATGGAAACCTGATCCAGGCCCTTTAGAAGCCTAATGCCTGCCCTCTTGAATTGGTGAAGAATTTCGAGGCCAGTCAGACTCGGCTCAGAAAATATTCCTCAGGGCAAAGGGTACAGTGTGTTCACACCATCTCACTTTTCATCTCAAATCAGCTGTGCAAATAGACTCGCTGGCCCGGGGTGAAGGCAGCACTGCCCGTGGGGTCATTGTGAACCGTGGAGGTTTCATTTATTTTATTTCTACATTATTCTGACTAGACGAGGACAGAACATGGAAAATCAAGAGCTCGGCTTCTTTTGAAAAAAATTTTTTTTAAAGGAACTCTCTCTCCCCTTGAAAACTGATTGGTAGAAAAATACTGTGGCTAACTGCTCGGCACCAGTAAACAGATCCTGTGGGTTTGAAAGGAGGCCAGAAATACAGTCATTTTTCGTTCTCCCGTGAGACCCCTGCCCTTCTTTGGAACTCACCTGAAAAGAAGGAGAAGACTAGCAGAAGATGAAGAAAGACTCCACGCTTGCGCTTGGGAACCTCATCTGCCATCTCTGGAGAGAAACACAATGAACGTTCTGTGCTGTGTCTCGGGAAGGTCTCGCCTCACTAAATTTCTGTGGGCATTTTCTTGCTCACTGTTGAGTGAGCCTTTAAAGAACCGAGGCAGGCTTCGCTGCCATTATCTCTATGTGTAAAGCTCATCTCAGTAAAATAAGTGTTAGAAAATGTACCATGCAGTTCTTCATCACTACGGATGAGTCGTGTGTCTGTCCTCCGCCCCTTCGCTCTAGTTATACAGATGATGTCATTAGTGTTGGTACAGAAAACAAATACGGAAAAGGGGTTTAATGTTCTGGTATCATTTTTTTCTTTCTCCAGTGGACAGGGGCTAGCCATTCCAAGCCCAAGAGACAAGTGAGGTTGGGGTGGTTTAGACTTTCTCAGAATTTTTTTTTTCTGGGTACAGTTCTCCCACACTGGGTTTCATTATAGAGTCAAGAAAAAGGCACAGGGCATCAGGGAGGTCATGAGATTCCCAAAGACTCAATGAGAGGCAGATTCTGGGCTGGGGGAAGATTATTGGATTATAAAATCATTGACTGATTCAGTCAGAAGTCTTTATTATCTACCAGAGGCTGTTCCACGTGTTGGGGGTACACCACTAGCCAAAAAAGACAAAGGTTCCTGCCCTCCCAGAATTTAAATTCTAGTGGGAACGAACAGTAGAGACAGAGTGGATAAATAAATAATAAGGTAGGGGGATGGGGTGCTGGGGTGTCAGGAGGGCGTGGTTCTTATGTTAATAAGGAACACTGGGAGAGAGTAGTATAATCCTCGAGATGATTTGAAGGGAGTAACCGAGCTCACCATCAGGATAGGGAGGGAAAGCATCCAGATGGCAGGGCAGAATAACTAGAAGTCCTTAGACAAGACCTATAGATGTGCCTGAGAGAACGGAGGCTAGAGGGACTAACAGAGCAAGCCAGGTGGAGGGGACAGGAGAGGAGGTCTGAGCTGATTGGATGGGGCAGAGGAAGAAGGGTTTGCAGCCCCTGTAAGGACTCTGGCTTTTACTGGGCATGAAATGGGCTCTTTGCAAAGCATCATTTCAGCTGCTCTGAGAATAAACTCTAGAAGGATGAGGATGAAGCAGAGGGACCAGTGAGAAATGATACATTGCCGGAGACCACAGAGGTCAGAGCCACAGAGGGGAGAGAAAGTGACAGGGAAAGCTTTGAGTCAAAGCTAAAGGTAAAGCCAAACATCTTGATGGGTGATGAGTGGGTGGTGCCTCCAGCTCCAGAATACCAGGGTCAGCTTGAGAGAAAAACCTCACTGTCCAGAGGCAAAACCTACAAGCTGCAGCAGTAATGATAGGAATGGCAACTCCATCCAGGTCGCCTCAACTTGGTCCAGACCCATCCTGGACTTCTGTCTTGTCCTCCCCATTTCTCTGGCTGACTATATGGCCCCAGACACCAGGGTGTACAGCAAAATAATGCCCAAGTTTCTCTTTACAACTTATTTATCCTGAAAGTTGACATACAACATGTGCCAGCAGCTGTTGAACTGGTGCTGAGTCTTAGAGTCTGGGGCTCAGGCTTCAGCTTATTCAGCCACGCTGGGATCTCTGGTGCTCCACGAGGTGCTGACTCCAATCCTGCCAACAACAGACTCCATTTTAAAGACGAGGAAACCAGGGCTTGTAGAGCTATCCGAGATTGCACACTAGTCAAAGTGAGCCATGCTCTTGAGTATGTTGGGCCCATTCTACTCTAAAAGTGTTCTTTAAGAGTCTGGGAAATAACCGCTTAAGTTTCTGAGGTCCTGTAGTCTCTTCCACAGTTACTCTGTGACTGCAGTGAACAAGTCATTGCAGATACGTGCACAGACCAGCACAGCATTGTTCCAAGACTTTATTTGTGGACGTTGAAATTTGAATTTTATGCAATTGTCTTTCATTCATTCTTTTTTCTTCTCTCTCTCTCTCTCTCTCATTCTTTCTGTCTTCTGCTTCTCTCTCTTCCCGTCTCCCCCTCTTTTTATTTCATTTATTCATTTATTTATTTATTTACTTATTTACTTATTTACTTACTTACTTACTTACTTACTTATTTACTTATTTATTTATTTATTTATTTATTTATTTATTTATTTATTTNTTTTGGTTTTTCGAGACAGGGTTTCTCTGTAGCTTTGGAGCCTGTCCTGGAACTAGCTCTTGTAGACCAGGCTGGCCTCGAACTCACAGAGATCTTTCTGCCTCTGCCTCCCCTGGGATTAAAGGCGTGCGCCACCACGGTCCGCCCTCCCCTCTTTTCTTAATACAAGGTTTTGCTCTGTTGCTCTGACTGTCCAAGAACTCGATCTGTAGACCAGGCTGACCTCAAACTCAGAAATCCACCTGCCTCTGCTTTCCAACTGCTGAGATTAAAGTTGTGCACTAGCATGCGGTGCACCACGCCCATCTGTGCTCTATGCGCCGCCGTACAGTTTGCGAACTGGGCAAGGGGCTGGAGATTGAAACACACAGAGACTCACAGAGACAGAGACACAGATCATCCTTGATGCCAAAATGCCCCAAGAATGCCCCCTTTATTGTGTTCAGGGGAAGCTTATATAGGGATAGCCACGCCCCAGCCAAACGCACCGGAACCATTCCCCTGTCATCAGGAACTCCTGAGGGTCTCGTGCTCAGAGCAGCTGTAGGCATTCAGATCAGGGGAAAACAAGTTGTTTACAAGAAATTCAGGATCTGGGGGTTCACAGCTCCCAACACTAGCACTGCCCAGCTCATGTAATTTTCATGTCATGAAATATTATTCTTTTGATTTTTTTCTCTAACAATTAATAGTATAACTACCATCCTTAACTCAGACATTATTTTAAAAGCATGGGCTGTGGACTCCTGTCTTTAGAATGACCTAAGAATTTTCTGAAATGGTGTGATAAACGGGTGAATTGATAAGCCCTCAGATAAGTACAAGAGAAAAATTTGAGGATTTGGGGAAGGGTGAAAAAAGGATAGAAGTTCTCACTGTCCATTAAAAGGGGCTGCTTGATTGTCCCAGCCACCCAGAACCTAAATAATCACACAGAAACTGTATTACTTAAATCACTGCTTGACCCATTAGCTCTAGCTTCTTATTGGCTAAATCCTACATATTAATTTAACCCATTTCTCTTAATCTGTGTATTGCCACATGGCTGTGGCTTACCGGCTAAAGTTTCAGCATCTGTCTCTGGCAGGGCTACATGGTTTCTCTCTGACTCCACCCTTCTTTCTCCCAGCATTCAGTTTAGTTTCCCCCCCACCTGTATTCCCTGCACAGGCCCAAGACAGTTTCTTTATTTATTAATGGTATTCAAAGCATACAGAGGGGAATCCCACGTCACCTCCCCTTTTCTGTTTAAATAAAAAAGAAGGTTTTAACTTTAACATAGTAAAATTACATACAACAAAACAAGTATCAAGCAAGAAGTACAACCACAACATTTATATCTACTTTATCCTCTATCATAACTAAGGACAACTATAATTATTACTATCTACTCTTCAACTCCATCAAAGACTCCAGAAGGATATTACCTAAGTAAACAGGAAATGCATTTATAAGCAACTCCCAAAACTCTAGAATTGACAGAGACATCTTGCTGCCTGGACAGTCACCCAGAGTTCTTCTGTACCATTGGGGCATCTATCTTTAGCCTACAGGCCCATAGTATCTGGCAGCCATTTCCATGAAGAAGGAAATTTCAGTCACTGTCTGCTGTGTCCTGCAGAATGTCTGGCAGACTCTTTCATGAAGCAGGAACCCTGAAGGATCATCTCACCTTTAGACAAGTTCAGCAGTCATTTCTCTGCAAATCCTGCATGTCTAGTTCATCAAGCAGTCCAGACAAGAGCAGTTTCTTGCCCAAA
>LOEQ01003111.1:164854-187466 GCA_001685075.1 Bramus lutescens | reverse complement strand
TCTCTCTCTCTCTCTCTCTCTCTGTCTCTCAGTCTCTCCCCCCTCCCTCCTTTTATTTAGTTTCTTAAGCCGTCAGAGATGAGGTCTTCCCATGGGGCAGCTGTGCTTCCCTTATTGAGACTACCAGGTCACACTGCTTGTTTTAGACTGACCCAGAGCTATTTAAAGTTGCAGTGAGGCTGCTAACCCATGTCTGCCTGGTGTCACCTTCCTTCTTCTGTCCTTTCTGCTCCTCGCACCCTCCTTTACTTTCTCCCTGTTCTGGTAGCCCACCCCTCCCCCATCTCCCTCCCATTTCCCTTGTCAGCTGTGCTCTCTGCCTCTTTCAGATTCCAGAGATTAGGTTGCTTCTTGTGAGCACTAAAAGAATTTCTCACTGTGAGCACTCTGGGGAGGGAAAGGAGAAGGGGACCAGGCCCTTGGCATTGTTTATGCATCCGGCAGGTGTTTACCAAACAGCTGTGTGTATGCCAGGGCCCTGAGATTAAAATTATTGGCAATCTGTAAACGGAATCCGAGTGATGGTCTTTGCATTTGGTCATACACAATTAATTGAAGAGCCGGGGGATGAACTAAAAGACCTCCCTTGATTCCCCTGCCTTCCTTGTGCTCACCAGCAGTGGTTTTTGCTAGAAAGGGAAGGGGGGGGGAGAAAGGAGAGAGGGAAGGAGAACACAGCCAGGCACTCCCACAAGTGTTGCAGACACCCTAACCACCACACTGGTTTGCCTTGGAATGCCACTAGAGCTGTGGATGGTAATTAGTTTCCTCTTTCCAGCTGCTGACCCCTTCAGCATTGCGGCATCTGTCCCTTTCAAATCCTCCCCTAGCATTGGTTTCTAAGTAATTGTAGTCAATCATTTCCTATGGGCAAACCCTTCTTAATAATGAGCTCATCATCCCATCAGGTGAAAATACAGTATGCAATTAATATTGGGGGAGAAAAATAAATGACTGTTTTCTGAATAATGAGCCTTGAGTCTTGCTTTAGAGCTCAAAGGGCAGCACAAGACCAAATTTTAATGCTTTTCCCCGAGAACCAACAGGCTTGACTTCAAACCCACTACACTTCATTGAAGCTGTGATAAGAGCTTGTGGAGCGGCAGAGACATATTGCAGCTGTGGCTCTTCGCGAGAAGCAAAGAATCCTGTGATTGTTCAAGTATGACATAGTGAGTTGCTGATGGAGTCGCTTTATCCAGATACATCCGGGTTCGTGCATTGCTTTCCTTCGCGGGCCCTGGGACTTACACAGCTAAAAGGCAGTACCCGAAGCAGCTGAGGCCGTTACTTGCTTTGATGGAAAGGAACTGAGTAACCTGGGGTGGGAGCAGAGGTGCACAGAAGAAGGGAGGATGAACGCCCTCTGAATCCAAGTGCACTACCAGGATCGACTGCAGCTTGAGCCGGCCAACCAGTCTTTGTCTAGCAGAGACATGGAGGAGGAAGAAGGGGGTAGAGACATGACGGGTGGTGTGCAGAGATGGAGAGCTGGCTGGTTGTTGTTGGTTTGCATTAGTGACTCTGTTCCTGGACTAGGGATTGCTCTCTTCTGAGATTCTTTTCTAACTCTTCACACTAGGTTAGATCAACGTCTTAGGGTTCCACTGCTGTGGTAAAACACCATGACCAAAAGCAATGTATGAAGAAGGCCTTAGTTCAGCTTACAACCATCACTCAGGAAAGTCAGGGCAAGAACTCGAGGCAGGAACCTGGAGGCAGGGACCTGGAGGCAGGGACCTGGAGGCGGGAACTGAAGGTGAGGCCGTGGAGGGGTACTGCGTACTTGAAAATGGTGCTCTCATCTCAGCCGCCTGCAGATTGTGAGGTGTGCTCTAGGTTTCTAGCTTTTGTGATCTTGTCACTCGTGCTGGGATGGGTCTTGGTGAAGCAGCTTGAGTCATTTCTGCTCCAGTTAGGTAACCCCTCCCCATACTCCTGTAAATAACCAAATAAAACTCACTGGTTTGCCAAGTTGGACTTTGGTGGTACCTGTTCTGTGGTCTGTTATGAGCTTCCTGTCTGGGGAGGGTAGATGTGTGCGTAATGTCTTCCCAGGAAAAGTTTTGCTACTCAACACATAGCAGTTGGCATGTGGTCTTTGAGGAAAGGCCATGTGTTCTGTTCCTAATTAACTATGTGACGTTGGGCACCTCAGCCTCTCTGAACTTCAGCTTCTTTATGGATAATGACATGCACTAAGGTGACTGTAAGATGAAATTATTCAATAAAGGGCCCAGCAACTAGTTATTGTCATCATTATCAATAATAATACTGTCCCATACTTGATCATAGTTTCCCAAGAGCGGAGTTTATGTCTTCTAGAGCTCAGCACAAAGGATGCTCTTAGTTCGCATCTGCTGGATGGTTTCGCAGTGGTAGTTGCTTATGAGGGACCAGTTGTTCCTCTTGGGGTAATGAACTGAGCCTAGAGAAAGCTGAGGTTTGGCTGTGACATAGACTGTGACACCTGAATAGAGTCAACCTATTCTACACTCAGTGGGAAGTGATAGGAAATGGCCTTTCTTATGAGGGGTTGAGACAGGAAGCATTTCTAGAGAAGATGATGTCATGAATCTGTGTGTCCCTTTAGAAGCGAGGCTCTTCTGGGGAAGTACCTTCTAGAAAAAGCTCCTGGAGAGTCCAACACTGAAGCCCTTAACACTAGCTGTTAAAAATGTAGATGCTGGTCAGCTTGCCATCCTTCTCCATCTGCGTGACCTCCCATGGGCTCCAGAGCTGGCGGTTCTCATGGGGCCCTTATCTGCCCGCACTGTTCATGCATGCTGTGTGCTCATTAGGCTCAGGCATCTATAGGGCATGCCCGAGAGAGGTTCCTCTGTGAAAACAGCCAAGTTTGCTGGCAGTAAAGCTGTGGCTATGTGCAAAGGGAAGAAACTAGATTATGTCTTAGGCTCTTTTCAGCCCTTTGAATGCAACAACAACAACAACAACAAAATCCTGGGGTGGGAGAGAGAAAAGGAGGACGGGAGCAGGAAGAAGAGAGAAGCCTGAGCTACATAGACTTTGTCTCCGGTGGGGGAAGCGGGGGAGGAGTACAGAGAGGATATAGGGAGGGGTAAGGGGAAGAGCAAAAGAGAAACTCATGGCATTTCTAACAAGACTTCCCCTCTGTAACATTGCCCTTTTTAAAATTAGCATAGCTCAGCAGTGGAGGGATTGCTGCTGCCTTGGAAATAGTTCAGACAGCAATGTGTCCACCAGCTCATTAGAAACGTCATTAAACCCAAGAATGACGACAATCTCGTGATATAAATACAGCTTTCTGCTGCCTGTTTCAAGGAGTGAAACCGGCTTGCCTCTGGCATGGTGGACTTCAGAACCAAAGAGGGAGGAGGCCTTTCTGTGACAAGGTAGCAAGAGTACACTAAGGAGACAGGGAAGCAGGAGTTTAGCTCTCTGGGCTCTCATCCAGGATCTGTTACTAACTAATGTGTGACCTTGGGTGGGTGGGTTCATTTCTTTGGACCACATTTTTGTTTAATCCGGATCCCCACCAGCTTTACTAATATATCTTATTAGAGCCTAGAAATATGTGCTGGTGAGATTGCCAAGAGGATATACCATACCCTTCACCTATTTTTGAACAGTAGACTTGTGACCCATATCAGTCCATTTCCATCAATGTCTAGGCAGCTATCCAAGTGACTTACACATCAGTTCTTCCAAAAAAGTTTCCCACTGTGAAAACTGTTCTGCCAATTTAGGAAAATGCACACATCCCAGCTGTGGCATCGAATGCAAACAATGACTTCTAAAAGTGACTGGGCTATTTAATAAGCATGTTTAGTACCATCCATGTCCTCTGTGTCGTCTAGAGAAGGTAAGAACAAGAGAACTAAGAAACCCACAGCAGAGGACTACCCAGTAAATCGACATCAGCAACATCTTGGAACCTGTTCCAGGAACTGACCTGCGCATGCATATCAAAGCAAGCATTTATATGACTTCTTTGGCAGAAGGCCCCTAGTCCAGGCTGGACCTTCCTTCTTAGTGACGCTCCCTTATTTCAGCCAAGTTTGCAACGGCTAACTTGAATCATAGCTAAAATAAAATCCCATATCCTTTGCCCAGGGGACAATGATACCGTAAATTGGATGTTTCTACCAAAAGTCTGAAAAGACAAGGCCCGTGATCCTTAGTAACGCTACAGGAGATGGTAAGCTCCCCGATGTGGTAGGCCAATCCATTGGGTGCCATGTCCTGAGAGGTAGTGACTGTGGGTGAGGACTGTTTGGAATATGTCAGGGTAGATGTTCATGTTTGCATCTCTCTGATTCCTGAGGATATGTATTATCAACCTCCTAGTGTCTGTGTATTGAAGAAGCCCAGATATTTTAACATGAGGGGTTCCTAGGAAGCCAGCAGGATTTAATCATCAAAGTCTGCACTGTGCAGGAAAATGTTGTGTGGATGTAAACACGGTAAACATTTCACAGGGGAGTTGTTTTTCTTTCCTTTTAATGCCTTCAACACTAGCCCTGAAGTCACTACCCTGACCATGTGCACATGTATGTCTTTTGTGGTGGTAGTGAGAGGATTCTCAGTTCTCTGTTCCTAGGCTGTCTGAGAAGACATAATCAGGACTGTAACCCCAACTGTAACCCTGGTGGCAGTGGGGTACTGTGGCTGTAGCAATCCCAACCCTCAGCTGTTGTGGCTTATAGGCATCTCAGGAACTTATGCACAAGAAATTTATACCATTTCTTCTAATAAACTGGAAGAAAGCGATCTGAGGGAGAAAGATCTCTCTAGTACAAGAACTACGAGAGCTATGTGGTCCCTGGGAGAAAATTTATCCTTGAGGGAAGAATAATTCTGGCATAGCAAGCTGGGCTTAGCAACAGGCCTTAAGGATCAAAAGGAGTAATGAGCCTTGGTTCTGCACAGAGGCTGTTATCTGAACCCATCCTGGCCCAATTATCTTGGTGTCGGATGCCAGCCCTAGAGAGAAGAATAAATAAGCCTGGAAAAGCAGTGCCACCCCACTGAAACACTGCAGAGCTCAAGCAGCTCCTCTGCAGAGTGAGATGTCTCCCCTACAGCAGAGCATCCTGGTATTAGTGGCCCGGAGGGGGCAGCACATCGGGAATGGGGAGTGGAAGGAAGCATTGTATTAGTGAGTGCAGTCTCAGAAGGAATCTCGCATGCTCCCGAAACCCTCCTCGGGACTTCAGGAATACCAACAGAGTGTGGAGTCATGGAGAGGGGGTGATGGAGATGGAGTCCCATGAGCCAATGAAATGCCATACCGAGAGCAGGATTGCCACACTGGTTCCTCAAGCAATTGGGCTCTCCTCTTATTTCTTTTCTGATGCTCTCAGCCTCCCTTGTCCATTGTTTTGGCTCTTACAGCCTGGACCAGCTCTACATGGGCTCCAGTCGATCTTACACAGGTACAACCTGATGCTATGTAGCCTCATAACTTTCACCTTCTTATGAGGTTTCCCTGTTGACACGAAGGCATAGCACCCCGCCCCCATGAGGTACCCACATGTGGGCAGCTATAGAGTCAAATATCTCATGGGTCAAATCTTTGACCAGTGGAAAACTAGTCAGAAGTGGAAAATTCATTAAGCCCAGCCAGGCATTTCACGCCAGTGCAGTTATACCTGGCTTCTCTCTGGGTAGAACAGCAATTTATCTTGACTGCAAAGTGACCTCATCTACATTTGGGTTGTTTTCTCTTTTGTGGTTTCAACAGCGTAACCATCCACCTTTTACAATGTCTGGTGTATTGATGTAGTAAAGCTGGGAGACCCAGTTCATAGCGGTCAAAAAGAGGTGTGGTAGCAGGCTGAGGGATCCACCATGTCATCATCACTCAGAAGCTATCAGTCTTCCAGGATGGTGCAATGGGCTAGTAAAGGGCTCATCTAAGTCACTGGCTTGAGTAAAGTAGCCTGCTTTGGACCTTTGTAGCTGACAGCCAGTAATGTTGTGATGTCTCCAGTCATTAGAACACAGGAGTCCAGGACAAGCAAGTTGGCTCAATGGTAATGGTCTTACGGCCAAGCCTGATTACCTGAGCTCAGTCCGCAGGAACCGTATGGTAGAAGAAAGGAACTGATTCCTAGAATTGACCTTTGACTTCCACATGCTCATTCTCCCACCAAATATGCACATATGTGCGTGCGCGCACACACACACACACACGTGCACACACACATGTGTACTTCAAGTTAAAAAATATTTTAAAAGCATACATGATCCTGGGAAATAAATGTGGCTTCATTCGTCATCATTCTCAATGACCTACTTATGGACTTTTGGTTTTCCGTGCCCACACACTTGGAATTTTCCATACTTTGAGGCCCTAACTCCCAGAGGTCAGTACACTTTCTGCTGACCTTGATGCTGTAATTCCCATCCAAATAGAGCTGCTTCTGTTGGAGAATGAGCAAGCCAAGAAAGTCACTGGATAGCGTGATGAGCTGTAATTTGGAATATAAGGAGAGTAGGGGAAAGCGTGTCTGAACACACAGGATTTCCAAGTATGTGTTCTGGTTCACCTGAGTGGGTTATTGATCAATCCCAGCCCAACAAACCTTGGTAATTGTGGCAGTTTGAATGTAATTAGCCCCCATAATCTCAAAGGGAGTGGCACTGTTAGGAGGTCTGGCTTTGTTGGAGTGGGGTATGAACTTGTTGGAGGAAGTGTGTCACTGTGGGGGTGGGCTTTGAGGTTTCCCATGCTCAGGATACCACCCAGTGTGTCAGTCTATTTCCTGTTGCCTGCAAGATGTAGGACTCTCAGCTACTACCTAGCACCATGCCTGCCTGCATGCCGCCATGTTCCTCACCATCATGACAATGGACCGAACCTCAGAAACTGTAAGTGAGACACCCCAGTGAAATGTTTTCTTCCTGAGAGTTGCTGCAGTCACTGTCTTGACCATGCACCACTACAAGCAGTGCAGGCCACTGGCCAAGGGTGACAGAAATCTAAAACAAGAAGTAAGGAAGGAAATGATAAATAGCACTTACAGCCTTGGGATCCATTCCAAATGTCTGACTGCAGTTTATTAATCTCTTGCCTTGGAGATGTGTGTGTGTCATATTCATATATATGAAATTATATATATATTTCATAGTTCAGCTGCCACCATCTTGAGAGAGAATCCAACCAATTAGACTCATAACTCTCTTAACTCTCCTTCAGAGTAGAAATTAGTGCCTCACAGTCTCAGAAAAGTTAGCCTTTAAAGTGGCCAAGGGAGCCAGGTAATGGGGCCTCTGGCTAGCTTTGTGATGGACTCTTTTTGATAGGTTTGCCCACTATATTCGCCCTCTTAGCTGGTCCCGTCTCATTTGAACTGTTACTGCAGCCAAGAGTGCCCCCCAGATAGGAAGGCGATGTCTTAAGCAGGTCCATCCTTGCTGCTCTCCCTCACCACACTGGGATTACTCTGATATCCAAGACAAAGAAATCTGCAGTAGCCCTCACACACATGCATGCAGCCTGGCTACAGAATGAGCCCTTCGAATGAAACTTCAATCAATGGAATATGGGAACGGGAGAAAAATTTTTTCCCTTTTTCTCTTGTAGGTACCTGTTCCTGAGACTTAGTTTACATAGATTCATAGAAGATGGTGCTATGACATCCATAGTCCCACTTAGTGGCCAGCACTCTGCCTTGTAGTGGTTTTATCTCTTCTTCCTGTCTCACTTCTGTTGTAGAAAATTAGTTAAAGATGCGTTACATTTGTTTAAGCTGTGGAACATTTGTTTAATGATGCAAAGATGTGTTGCTTTCTTTTATGTTGTATTTGTTTAACTCTGTGAATCTGTGGTACTGTGCCTGTCTAAAGCACCCAATTGGTCTAATAAAGAGCTGACCTGCCAATAGCCAGGCAGGATAAAAGATAGGTGGGCCTGGCAGGCAGAGAGAATACATCGAAGGGGGGAAAAAAAAGAAAGAGAAGAAGAAGGAACCATAAAAGAAGGAGGAGGACATCAGGGGCCAGCCGCCCAGCTACAAAGCAAGCCATGGAGTAAGAAATAATGAGAGGTATACAGAAATAGAGAAAGGGAAAATCCCAGAGGCAAAACATAGACAGGATAATGTAAGAAAACCTGGCTAGAAACAAGACAAGCTAAGACCAAACATTCATAAGAAAGAATAACTCTCCATGTGTGATTTATTTGGGAGCTGGGTGGCAGCCCCCCAGAGAGTAAAGAGTAATAAAACAACCAACAACACTTCCATGTCCTTCCCTCCTGGGACTTAGCACATGTGTCCTGGAAGTGATGCACAAATTCTCCCCTCTACCTCTGCTTCCTTTTTCTTTTTTAAAAATTATTATTCTTTCATTTTTGAGAATTTTATACATGTATAATGTATGTCATTTCTGCTCCTTCCTCAATCTCCTTTCATGTCCCCTACTCATACTTGAATTCATTACCTCTTCTTCTTTAATTATTGTTATACACACACACACATACACACACACACACTCACATACACACTTAACATATGTACAACCTTCTGGGTCCATTTAGTGTTGTTTTTATGTACCATCCCTGCTTTCTGAATAAACAAGGCTGTGAAAATGGTGTCTCTGAGGGGAAAATAGTAAAATGAAAATAACCCACACACCATCATAAAGGGAACATAGGTCAAAAGTTAAAACAAAGTCAGGCGTGGTGGCACATACCTGTAACCCCAGAGCTTGCGGGTAGAATCAAGAGGATCATGAGTTCAAGGTTGCCTTAAATTACATAGAGAGTTCAAGGCCAACCAGACACATTGGCAAAATTAAATAAAATTGGGGAATAAAAGTTAAACCTAACCACAGATGAAGAATTCTGGTTCTCAGTGTTCTTCCCTATGGACAAGATTTAGGCTTAAATCCTTGGTATCATATAGAAGAAAATAGAAAGGGCAGGTTAAAAATGTTTTTAAACCAGATTTGTAGCACATTACAATAATCCTTCACTGGGGAAGCTGAGGCAGAAGGGGTCAACACTAGCCTGGGCTACATAAGCAAGATGCTATCAAAAGTAAATAAAAAAACAATAATAAAAGTCCATTTTATATTGTCATAATCTCCTCTTTTCGGAATGTTGAAAATCTTGGATTTAGAACCCAAGACAGGCCAACTCTAGCATTGGGATTTGAGGTAGCACAGGATAGCCCTGTAAAGAGGATGATCTCTAACACACACCCAGAAGTCTGTCATCTCCTGCTTCCCCCCAAATGCTCATGTTCTCGTTCCCTCTCCTCCATTCCAGCCCTTTAATCTACAGTTATCTTCAAGTGGGCATCTAACTTGATTTGCAGTGGAGCATTAATGATGAATGGAATTTAATCTGATATTTCCCCAAGAATCCCAAATGGATTCTTTAAATATATAAAATAATCCCTTAACTCAAAAAACCAAGCTTCTCCTCATGAATTTTCTGGTATCAGCTGTTGGCTAGCAGATACAGATTTGGAGCTCCCTTGAAAAAAGGAAATCGCATGCGCAGTTACTAGTTTAAATTTAGGTCTTGGCCTATGTTCTTTATTTCTATACCTTTCACTAATAATCTAGTGGACTAATAATTAATATTATTATTAATTAATAAAGATTAATTAATAATCTAAAGGAACTAGACAAAAATATTTCAGACTTGCTTTTAATCACCGATTTGGGTTTTTTCCCCACCATACTCTTACAAAAACTTAATGGTTACATGAAAAGTTAAAAATAGTTTAAACAAAAGCTACTGTGCCTCCTCGGTAGATGTTTCCATTAATAGTTTACTGCATTTGCTTTGTCAGTTTTCTGCCCAGAATCCACTTCTTTTAAAAATAAAAATCCATATCAAAATAAATTGCAAGCATCGACACTCTTCCCTTTAGGTGCTCTCATGGCTTGACTTTCCTCTTGACTGTTCCTCATGTGAGAATAAAGGCAAGACCCATTCAACAACTGCTGCTTAGTAACTCCATTATTTGGGACTGAAGACAGAAGGACATGCAGGACAGAAGGAATTCAGTGGCTTCTCCTGTCCCTTTTCTTGCAGGTAGGCAACCAAGCTTGCTTCGTGTGGTGGCATTTTACTTATATTTTAATAAATGAAACTTGCCTGAGGATCAGAGAAGTAAAACAGCCACACTGGCCAGCCTTATAGACCAGGCTGCAATAACACACACCTTGAATCCCAGTAGCCACGCTAGCTTGCCGTAGAAACCAGGCAGTAATGGTGCACGCCGTTAATCACAGAACTAGAGAGAATTATAAAAGGGAAGGAGACAGCTCTCAGTCTCATTCTGAGATTCCTGGGGCCAGGATCGCCATTTTCAGACTTAGGTCGAGGTAAGAACCAGTGGCTGGCTGCTTTGCTTTTCGGTCTTCCGGTTGAACCCCAGTTTCTCTCCCTGAGTTTTTATTAATCGCACCTCAGAAGTGTAGTCCTGACTTGTCCCCTGTCCAGTGAAAGGCATGCGTGAGACGTCATAGTTCCTCCGTAGCGACATGCTGAAGTGCAGTCACCTGGCGAACATTTCACGTGCTCAGCTCACTTTACCCATCATTGCGCTTGTGAAGGCAAAGGTGTTTGAAGCTATAAATCGAGTCAGCCCAACACAAGCGGCCTGCCTCCTGACTCACTGAGAGCCGCTGTCACTAAGCATGCCACCGTCTCCTTTCTGAGTCCTGATCTGTCTAACAGGGTACCAGCAGGACGGGGCTTTCCCAGCAAGAGGCTCCTGACTGTTTCAGCCTGGAGCTTCCCCCTGCCACCCTGTCCAGCACAAGCATTTCTTTCTTTTGCATAGAATGGCGTTGTCTTTCTGCTAGAGTCGAAATTCTAGGCAGATTAGAGGCTTTTTAAATGTTCTACTCTTACTTAGTGCTTGGGGTGACACTCTCAGATTAGAAACTCTCACATATTGTTTATTTAAACTTAAAACGTGGAGATAACTGCTTGGTTTATTAGTGTCCCTCACACTGGTTTGCAGCACCGTTGACTTTCTCTCTGGGGACGTGAACATGGTCGCTTGTATCAGCCAGATTTTTTTTTTTCCCAGCAAGATACAGGCTATGGCCATGAGCACTGACTTACAGACATGGCTGTGTCAGCGCCAGAATAAGAACCGCTCTGCTTTTCTTGGCTTCCACAGGCCCAGGATTTTTCTTCTCAGCACTCTTGTGCACTGGCCTCTTTACTGGCTTCTCAAGTAATGGATTCAAGTGGCGGAAGCCTGGGATGTGGCTTAGTGGGGACCTTGATAGGTCTGATTCTGGGGATCGCAGGCCACAAAAGGGCTTCCATCACTCTCTGGTGCTGGCAGTTCTACAGACCCAGGTCCCTTCCAACCCTGGGTCACTCTGCAGGGATGTATGAAAGTCAAATCAACTTCCCTCTGGGAAACATGTCACTGGACTTAACAGGATACAGTGTGCCCCACACTCGGGTAATTCATTAGCCAATACTCTCATGAGCTCTCAGCTTCTGAGAGTATAACCCATGACTATATCTATATCTATATCTATATCTATATATAATCTCCTTACGTGTGACACCATGGGGATTTAGCTAAATAAGTACATTGACGTCCTTAAAAAATAAAAAGAGATTCAGGTAATAGGCTAATATACTTTCCTCTCTTCTGAATTTCCCTAGAGAAAATGTCTTCTCATCTCAATTTTATGTGATGGAAAAAGTGTCACAGATGCTCTGGAAATCCTGAAAGTAATTTCACTGCGGCCTCACAGTTGGTGACAGCAACTGGGTCTCAGGCTTCCTTCCTACCTGAGCTGGGTTTCATTCCAGAACCCAGGGAGGCTTCGGTGACCCTTCTTTCTTTTTAATCCTTATTCCACTGAGATTGGTCAGTAGGTTCAGTAGAGTCTGAATAGAGCCCCGGGAGGCTTGTCATCACAGCTGAATCCAGACACAGAAAGGTAAGACTCTCGGCTCAAAGCCAGTCATCTGGAGAGGAGCAAGCCCCAGAGTTCCTGCTTTTCGTAATTTCTGCTTGCTCTGTTATCTTTGAGTTCATCGTTATCAACATTTTTCAGAATGGTCTGCCCAGAAAACAAAGAAACCTGGGTAACATGCATTGTCAGAGGGGCCTAGCCCACCCTGGAGAGCAGAGATGGACTACTTGGCAGTGACCTTGACAAAGGATGTACCATCTTTGGGTGTCGTTCAGCCCCCTCACCATCCCCAAACATGCAGTAGTTTTTGATTCCTATCTAGCCTTCCCTTTGTGTGGCATCTGGAGACTGACAGCCCCTCAGATGCACCTCTGGGCTGCCAAATCAGATCCCACAGCCTTGCGTGCCCATCAGGATGTCTGTGCACTGCAGCCGGCCTCAAGTAGACCAAGAAGCCTGCTGTTGGCTGCTAGATCCAACACAGATAAAGCCCCTCCTCCATTGTACCCTGACTTTTACACTCCAGCTTGTTATCAGTCCCACAGCCTATTTCATGGTATTCCCAGAGCAGATTAAACAGCATTAGTCTTAGACAGCTAGAAGGGAGAATCTCATCTCAAGTCCACAGAGCTAGCTCGTCCCAGAAATGGACCGGTGTGTCTCCACAATGCAGAGGCAGGGAGATTGATTCCCAGTCTCTTGACCTTTCCCCCGTGGTCGCCAAGTTGGTGCCAAGAGGCCAGAATGTTTGCCACATGTCTTCCTTTTTAATGGCTGTGACAGTAATAAGCGTATTTAGGAGGCACCATGCTAAGTTCTCTCTGTATGAAACATTTTATTTAATCCTATATCGTAGAAAAAAAAAAAAACCAAGGCACCAAAGGCACAGCTAACTTTCCCAGCATCATACAGACACGAAATGGTGTAGAATGGAGGCTTGACTATGCAGTTTGGCTCCGGAGACCTCCTGGGGTCAAACCACTTCTTAATGGGGGAAGAAGAGGTTTCCCAGAAGTTCCTGGGGGAGATTTTTACCTTATGCCTCATTGTTTAAACCTGGGTCATATGACTGCCCTGGCTGCGGTACAAGTACAGTTTTATGGAATTGACCTTAAGACTGTAAAGGTCTGCTGAGCAGCCAACCAATAGTCTTCCCCAGGTACAGACTAACAATGGCCTTTGTTGGAGGGTAGACGTCTTCGGCACACTGACCTCCTAGATGGAAGTCCCAGGTCAGTGGTTGTTTGGCTTGCTGCCACTGGGTGAAGAGACCTCACTTCTGCTCTCGTCCAGTAGAAATGGCGAAACTGCCAGCAGCCCAACTTCCAACCAGTGAGCCAGGGTCTGAGCAGAAGCAGGTCTTATTAAATTATTCATCCTGATTTAATGGGGGAGGAAGCCAGATGCAACAGGTGTGGCTCTTCTTGCTTGCCGACTGGCTTCAAACTGGCTTTTAGATACTGCCTCGGAGGAGAGCAGCAAGCAGACAAATCAACCGGATTTTAAGCTAATTACTGAAATGCTATAATACCCATCAAATGGGGACATTTTGTTCTATTGTCAGGGGTCACAGAATAGAACCTTGGGAAGGAGAAAGCAATATTAAATAGGCAATTTTCTGTACACGCACCCCAGAAAAGCCTCTTAGATACATGGTTACATCCCAAGCATTATTTTACCTTCCTGTAAACTCAGGTAGAATCTCATTTTCACAAGCTCGAAGAGACTCCTCAGTTGCTGCATTAGGAGGAAGCTCATTAAACTTGAAGCCTATTGGTATAATACGCTACAGTAGGCAGTGTTGTTTCCACTTCAAATCGACTTGCACAAAGCAAATGTTAGCCATTCGCAAATGGCACAAGAGTCTGGGAGGGAGGAGGTGAGTCAAAGATGAACCTGGCCTGTTCCATGCTCGAGAAGCAGAGAAGGTAAATGATGTTCAGTCCTTCCGTGGTGATGTATTTGAATATGGCATGGTAGTTTAATGAAATACTATGTGCCTTTCAAATGGGGGGTAGTCACATTTTTGCTATTTTATAATTTTCCTGGTTCTCTGGAGGTTGTTGTATTAGTGCTAACAGCTTGCAAGGGCTATAAAATGAGCCTGGTTTTGAATTGCCATCATCCGTTTGGAAAGGAACTAAAGGCACAGCAAAGGTGTCTGTAACTAACTGGGGAATGCTGGAGTCCCCTGGAGCTCTGCAGCCCCAGTTTCCCAGAGACTCAGCTTTCTTATCTGTCAAACAGAGAGCTACATTCCATGATCCCTGAAGCCTGTGATCCCTAGAGCCCTTGAAGTTCTGAAGTTCTAAAGGTCTGTGATTGGCCACACCCTGAGTCAGGATTTAACAAAATCCCCCATCATAAACATGAGTCACAAGTGACGTGCTTGGCTGTATCCTGCTAAGAATGCTGAGAAAGCTAATAGAGCAGGTCCTCCAAAGGATGGGCTGTTAGAAGGATGAATGCTGCATCCCTCTAAATGACTGGGTGTTCCCCCCTCAATGTTTCCTGTGTCCACAGTGACAGATGATGCCAATAAGCGAGGCTCTCTCAAGGCATGGATGCGGGGAAGTCATTCTCCTTGCATTATGCTTTATGAATGGAAGGTTAATGAAATTGTGCACGTCTCGGTTTTCACTCTGCAGGTAGTTTTGTCAGCGAGATGAGACTGCCCTACCTTTAATTTGGGATTCTATTAAATTAAACGCACTGCAAAGGAAGGGCCACTTTATTCTGCTGGTCTGTCATATTTAATAGCAAGATGGTGTGCTGAGTGCCCTTGCCCATTGATTCTCTCCAGAGCCTCCCGTTTGGTAGCGGTTTGCTGTAAGCCCATACTGTGTACACAAAAGAAAAAACAATGAACCTCCTTGGGTCAAAATTCCTTTAAAAAATCACATTTATTATTTATTTGTTCATCTGTTTGTTAGGAGCGGGCCTAGTGTGGGGACCAGAGGCCAGCTCTGAAACGTCTGTTTTCCTCTCCATCTGTGATCTGGGGATGGCGCTCAGGTCATTAGGCCCGAGCACTAACACTTTAACCTGCTGAGCCATCTTAAGTGAATCGGGAATTTCCTATGTCTTGGGCTCATCTCATATAAAGAAAAAAGAGGAAAAAAAGAGAAAGCTGATGGGTTGCAGGCTACCTATCGCCACGTCTCTTAATAAATTGAGTTTCCATGAGTGTCCCATGTATTGCAGGATCTTTAATTCCTGCTCCCACCTACTAAATCCCAGGTGTACCCCGCCCCCTCTTCATATGGGGCCCACACACATTTCCAAGTGTCAGGCTTTCTGAAAGAGTCCAGAGTGGGCATGCCTCTGCAGCCAGAGGAACTCTTGTGTAGCATGTCTAGGACCCTGGGGTCAAGCCCCAAGCACCACTACCCCCACCACCGGGCCTCCAAAGGGTCTGTGTATCCATGTGGGGCTATAAAGCAAAGTAACTTCAATCATTCCACCCACCTCCAATTAGCATAGCTTGTCAATGTCATTCGTCCATGGATAAATGGCATTTCCATAAGAGAGAAAAGGAGGAAGAGGGCCTCTGAAAGTCACATAGGAAATGTGCATTTTATACACTTTTCCCAGATCTTAGACAAGATTGGAACCTTTTACATCACATTGCTTTATGAAAGATGTAGTCTTGTTTTTCTTTCACAATTCTGTGGAATAGGTTAAAAGAAATCTGCTATGAAATTTTCAAAAGAAAGTGCACTACGAGGACTGCACAAAGGCAAGTGAGTTGACATTGTCCTCGTATCTAGATTGCTCTGTGGTGTCAGAGTTCTGAACTCCAGAAATTGAACACACAGGTACTGGGTGGGTGCTAAGTAAGGCAGATACTCTCTTGTATTCTGGAAAAATAAACGGTAGCTAAGGCATGGTCTCTGCTTTTAAGGCTCACAGCTGCTCCTGGGACACTAACTCTAGAATATCTAGGTTATAAAATATGCACCATGCAGGAGGTTCACTTACATGGGAATCCGGTCCAGGGTGGGTGACGTCACACTGGCCCAGAGGAAAGGTGGTGATGGATGCAGAGTCTAGCAGATCCCAGGAAAGTTTCTGAGAAAAGAGACCAACTGGGCTGGACCCCCAAGAATAAGTGAACCTTTAGCAGGTGGTAAAGGGAGAGAGAGCAGCTTGCCAACTGAGAAGAGCATATGCTGTGTCACAGAAGTGGGAGAGAAGGGGGAAGGTCCCTGTTGGTGGTAGGACATTTCTGGAAGTAATTAGAAGATGAGCCAGGGCCAGCAGGTGGAAGTGGGTGTCTTATCTTCTATGTAGAATTTTGAAACATAGGAGTAAAACAATTAGACTTACAGAGAAACAAAAACTCTAATGACCATACGGAACATGGCTAGGCCAACAGACTTTAGCCAAGGACCCCAGGTAAGAGATAATAAAATTTCCACATCAATTTAAACACTCATTTGGAAGAGTTAGGAGGCCATGTGAATGAATCCAAAGTAAACTGAAGGCCAGAGGAATTTTGTTGATTTTTTTATTTTATTTTATTTTTGTTTTTATTGAGCTATATTTTTTTTCTCCATTCTCCTCCCTTCCCCCCCTCCCCTTTTGCCCTCTCCCATGGTCCCCACACTCCCAATTTACTCAGGAGATCTTATCTTTTTCTACTAGATTAGATCCATGTATGTGTCTCTTAGGGTCCTCTTTGTGGTCTAGGTTCTCTGGGATTGTCAATTGTAGGCGATTTTTCTTTGCTTTATGTCTAAAACCCACTTATGAATGAGTGCGTGTGATAATTGTCTTTCTGGGTTTGGGTTACCTCATTCAATATGGTGTTTTCTAGATCCATCCATTTACCTGCAAATTTCAAGATGTCATTTTAGATTTTAGGTCTCTCTCTCTCTCTCTCTCTCTCTCTCTCTCTCTCTCTCTCTCCCTCTTCTTTGTGGTTATGTCTCAAGATGTGAACTCTCAGCTCCTGCTCCAGTGTCATTTCTGCCTGCATGCTGCCATACTCCTGGTCATGACCCCCTGAAACCGTGAGCCCCCAAATAAACACTTTTATAAATCCCCTCAGTCATGGTGTCTTATAGCAATGACAGAAAAATAGCTATGGCAGGGGTTTGTTTCTTCCCACAGTCTAACACAGCGGTGCTACCTCTTTCTTCCCATCAAGGTGTAGAACATGACAGACACCAGGCGAACAGCTCGAACTGATGTGATGCTGGTAACTGCTGTTGCTCAAAGACTGTGGGAGCTATCTCAGATGCTTCCCCCGCATCCAGAGAAGCTTCCTCTTTTTGTTCAGCATAACAGAAAACCCAGAAGGTGTCATAAACACAGAGCGGTGTTTGTAAACATTTTATTCTTATGCTTTCCCCACATCCTTGAAAATTCGCCAAGGGTGGGGAAAGCAAAAGCAGAACGTTGAGCCTGGCGGCAGCTCTCATCTGTTAGCAATTCCCTTTCCAGTCGGACTTATATTTAGATGCCATTTCCGGCGTTACACCTCCACCTGCGGGAATGCAGCCACCTTTTGGTGTGAAACACGGCGCCTGTTTAATGGGCGCATGAGAAACGACACAGATGTTTTTCATAGTAAACAGAAGAGTAACACACCTGGGGATAGGCAGCGTGACTTGAGGCAGGGAAAGCTGGTGATTTGGAGTTTTTCTGTATTGCTGCCCAGTTGTGGATGCTGTGAAGCAACTGGGGTAGACCCTACTAGGACCCTCCAAGAGGGCAGATGGGAAACGCAATCCCAGGAGCTCTTATCCTCTGTTTGCCCAAGACCCTTGCACTTCGATTGACTGTTCAGGAGAACCAGATCTGGCCGGTAGACTATGCTCAGGGGCCCTGCTCCATTATATCTTTGAGAGGATATGAGGTGGGCCGCCAGCAGAGTGATGCTGACTTCAATGCTAGAGATGCAGGTGGGATTTAAATATAATGCTTTCTAATATTGAACAGCAATGTGCTGCCCAGACACCACCACTCACATGGCCTCCATGTTGGAGGGCGGTGGCAGTCTGAGAGATGGGACAGTTGTCTCTCATTCTGGAATTGATGCTGTTTGCAGACCACTTAATATTTTGGTCTCAGTTTATTTGCTAGGTTCAATACTAGGGACACTGAACTGATCCATTATCTCTCAAGGTATATCCGATAGTATGATAGGTTATATAGCATGTCAGTAGGTGAAAGAGGGGAAGAAAGGGTGTGTTAGTCAAATAATATATGCAGATGCAAACAGTGAACAGTTATATAAATCTGCTCCCCAAAGAATATCTGTCTTTATAATGTCTACTGCGCATGATCCTTCATTTGAGAAATACTTCACAGAACCAGGTTATCTTTTATTCTAATATTATTATGCACATATATTTTAATCATCATTAGATTTTATGTTGAGAATTTCTCAGATTTCATTTATTCACTTATATATTAAAAAGTCAAGGAGGACTATTTGACCCCAGAAGTTGGAGACCAGCCTGGGAAACATATTAAGGCCCTGCCCCTCTCAGCTTTACAATGGTTTTGACATCACATGAACAAACTGCAGTTAACCAGTATCCCGGGGCTCATTCCACATCCCATTATAAGTCCATGTGAGAGCCAGAGGCTGTAACCAATGCGGCCTCTACCACTCCGTTCTGTCTGCTCTTCCACAACCCTGAAGGTTAACGCTCTTCAGATTACCAGCTTGAGACTCAGTGTACTAAGCCGTTTGCAGAAAAGACTTTCTGGCTGTAATGAGACAGGGGGCTGCAGAAGAGTTCACTTGTACTACCTGAGAATCTCAAGTGGGATGACTGACAGGCAATGGCATTGCCAAGCACCACATAATGGCTTGTCAGTGGTGCCTTCAATGGTCCCCTGCAGACTTCTCCTGTTACCCCCTCTTTACCATAATAATTCAATTTCCCCTCTGGAAGA
Organism: Bramus lutescens; assembly: GCA_001685075.1. Taxonomy (NCBI): domain Eukaryota; kingdom Metazoa; phylum Chordata; class Mammalia; order Rodentia; family Cricetidae; genus Bramus; species Bramus lutescens. The sequence goes on along the minus strand of LOEQ01003111.1, from coordinate 168,662 downwards.
AGCAGATGATGTTTGTGGACGTTCCTGCAACCTTAATACTCTAAGGAGAGACAGTGGTAAGCGGATTGTAAAAAGCATATATTTCATCTTGAAGTTCTTCGAAGAAGAAAACCTAAGTTCCGACTTTCCATGATACGACTATCGGAAATTAATAACGTGGGAAAGGAGGGCTATACTTCCTGTGGGTGTAATATTGAAGTGGTTGGGATTGTTGAACGGTAGAAAGGAAAAACCTCCTTTGAAGGTCTCAACTATTTATACATAGATAATGATTTTCTTAGGTGCTTTGCCTCTTTTTCTTTTGCTATTGAAAGCCCCCCCNCCGCTTTAAACTCAGTCTAGACTCAATCTGGCAGTAAAACTTCCTGACCAATGTAAATGTGGAAGAGTCATAATTTCTAAATCTCCACACATGAAGGCAGCACACACATGTGCACACACATACACATGTGCACACATATTGTTTTCCCCTTCACTTCCATGGGTTGACATTAAGCTAGTTTGCCTGAGTTGGGGAAAGGAATGATATCTACAGCATGAAGGGGAGTGTTAATTTATTTTGGAATATTTTCAATAGTCAGTACTTATAACCTCTTACATACTTGCAGTTTTGAAACTACAGTAATGACCTATATATTTTTGTTACATAATATATCATTTATATATCACATATATGATATTGTCATACACACACACACACACACACACACACACACATTACCCCAAATCAGGGTTATGAGCACTTTTCTCAAACATTTGTAATTTTTTATTGAAAACGATTTTTCATGTAATATATTCTGATCAGTTTCCCCTCTTTCGTCTCCCCACCTCTCCACTCATCCAATCTCTTGCCTTCTTTCTCTCTCTCTTTAGAAAACAAACAGGCCAAGAAAAGGGAATTAGGGGGAAATAGGAAAAAGAAAAGCATAAGAAACAGACACACACCAAAAAGTCATAAAAACACCAAATTGGAAATCATAATATATAAGCAAAAGACTGTTAAGATTAAGAAAACAACCAAACAAAGCCATATGAGATAAGGAATCTACAAAGATGTCATTTAGTCTGTTTTGTATTGTCCATCTTCTGCTGGGCATAGGACCCTAAGTGTGGCTTATATACCCAGTGAGAGTCCAATGAAGAAAATTAATTTTCCCTTGCAAATGGTTGTTTGTTGGGCATAACTTCTTGGCTAGGGATGGGAGATGATAAACTTTTCCCCCCTCACCAATGGGACCCCATCTGGTTTGGATGTGTGCAGGCCCTGTGCATGCTGCCACAGTCTCTGTGAGTTCCCATGTGTGTCAGGCCTGTGGTGTCTGGAAGACAATGTTTCCTTGGTGTCAGCCTTCCTCTCTGACTCCTATAAGCTTGTTGCTTCTTCTTCCACACAGTTACCTGAACCCTGGGGGAGGAATGTGATGAAGACATCCCATTTAGGACTGGATATTCCAAAATCTCTCTCTCCCTCTACACATTGTCCAGTTGTAGGTCTCTGTATGAGTTGCCATCTACGGCAGAAGGAAGGTTCTCTGATGATGGCTGATTGAGACACTTGTTAGGAGTCATTTTATTGCTATATATTTGATTTTCCTGTAGGCCCATGACCTACCTAATCTCAGATTCTTAGCCACCCAAGCAGTGTCAGGCATGGATTCCATTTCACGGAGCAGGTCTTGAAGCCAATCGAATAATGATTGGTTACTCTCACAACATTTGTGCCACTATTGACCGGATTACTGTGCAGGCAGACCACCAGTAAGGATCGCCAGGACTGTAGCTGGGCTGGTGGTTCCCTTTCTCCTTTGGCAGTGTGTAGAGTGCCTTCCAGTATCATGAACATTAGTCAGTAGGGCTGAGAGAGGGTTCTACTTCAGTACCAGCGTGGCTTCTCCGTGTTCAGTGGGATATTTAAGTATTGTCTTCAACAATAGGGCCTTACCATTGGTCTGTTGAAAGCAGCCAATAGCCTTGGCAATTAGCCTGAGATGTTTGGGGGTTTCCGTCCGATCCCTTTAGTAGGCAACTCAGTGAGATGTAGCCCATTCCTAGCTCTGGAGATTTCCCTTGCTGGAAAAAGATGTCTGGTTTGGGGCTTTTATTGATTTACGTGCATTTGTAATTTATATCAGGAAGCTTCTAAGTACTCTTTTCCAGTTATTTTGAAATGTACCATTAATTGTTGCGGATTGGAGTTACACTACTATTATGGAAGGCCAGAACCACTTCCTGAACTTTGGTACTCATTAGATATCCTCTTTAAGTAACCTCCGTCGCCACTCTCCTTGGTCCCTATGGCCATGGTTCAACTCTTCTTTGAGACTCATGTTTCAGTATTTGTCTTCCGGTGCCTGGCTTACTTCACCCAGCACCAGCAAGTCCATCCTTGTTGCTACTGATAACAGAATACCATACTTTTTATGGGTGGATAGTATCCTTCATATATCTGTCACATATTCTTTATTTATTCATCCATCAGCAAGTACCTTGGTTTCTTCTGTATCTTGGTTACTGTGAATAGTGCTGAATTAAATTATTTTTCTCGTCTAATGGTTTTGTTTCGTCCGGATAGTTTACCCAGTAGTAGGGCTGTTTTCAGTGACAGTTCTATTTTTGTTTTTTAAGCCACCTCCCTACTGTTTTCCATAGTTGTCTGCACTAATTTACATTCTCATCAACAGGGGATAAGAGTTTTGCGTCCTCGCCAGCACTTGCAGTCTATTCTTACCGAGTGAGGCGATCCCTCGCTGTATTTGGTTGGCATTTCCCTGGTGGTAAGTGATGCTGATCATTTTTTGATGTACTTGTTGACTATTTCTGTGTCTTTTTATTTTTCCTATGTTTGTCTTCTTTAATAAGGCAGAGGCAGGACTATGTACTTTAAATATCTAAGACACAGGGAAGGTGACTTAAATGTTAAAGACTTCACTGGGGAAATACTGAAAGGTCCTAATAGTTCTGTGGCTCTCCACTAATCCTCTAACATGGGTCTCAAATCAGTTTCTTGCCTCCCTGTAAGAAAATATGGTAATCTGTGCCTAACCATTTTTAATAGCCTAGGTTTTATCAAAAGTGGAGTTAATTATATAGTATTCAAGTAGGTGATCAAGAGACTGTATCTTCTATCCTAAATAGGAAAACTAATTGCAGGTGATTACAAAAAGAAAATGGCAGGGTGTGTGTGTAGTGATATAGAAAAACACATTGTAAAGCATGGCCCATCTCATCTGGTCTTTGAAATTGTCAATTCAAGATTCCCAGGCCCTGGTTGAGAGAGAGAGAGGAGGAAAATGTTGAAGCTGTAATTTTCTGGAACAGGATCATTTGCTCCCCAAGAATCTTTGCATAGCCATGCAAAGCCAGTAAGAAGGCACACACACTGGCAAAGGAAGCATCCACCTGTCCTGCAGCAATTTGGTCAGGCTCAGGGCTGCTCCTTAGTAATGACTGGGAAGGGGAAGAAGGCCTGATGCTTTCTCTTTTACAGGAGATTTGATCCATCTGGACATCCTATGTAGACCTTTTTTCTGCCTCATTACCATCAAGCTGACAAAATCACCCTCCCTGCCCTCAGGGTGAAAACATCCATACCCACAACACACATACCCCTTCAGTCTGAGGCAGCCCACTTTATCATCAGGATAACCAAAACAAACTCTTCACATTAAAAAAAATGGGTGTCATTAATAGGAACTACCTATGATAGTATAAGTGGCTAATTTTCTTCTTCATCTGGTGTGGGAGAATTGTCTATAATCTGTCAATCATGTTTTAAATAAATGCTGATTGGCCAGGCAGGAAGTATAGG
>LOEQ01003111.1:151005-164673 GCA_001685075.1 Bramus lutescens | reverse complement strand
GAGCTAATAAGTAGCCTGAGCTAATGAGCCAATCAGCTTTATAACTTATAGAGAGCTCTGCGTGATTTTCTTTGGGGCTTGCCGGCTGTGGGGTACCCGGCGGGACAGAAACCCAACGAGCAGGCCCCAATCGTGTTACATTCATCAATTCATCCGACTTGTATGGAGGTCTAGCCATGTCATTAGGAGGCCTTTGGAACACACTGTAGTTATGCCTTGCCCTCACAGAGCTTTCAGTTTAGCATGTGTGAGAGATAAAATTGTAGCACACCACAGTGTGGTAGTTAATTAATAAAGGAAGGTCTCAGAGTAGATACAAAGATGCTTGAGAAGTCCTCAGGACATCAACGAACACTGCCACATGTTGCCAAGCAACAAATGCCTCAAGAAAAGAGGATTCAGACCTAGGGAAAAAAACTCCCCTTAATGCAAACTGTTCTTTTGCTATCCAAGGGCACAGAAACCCTTTTAGAAGTCTACCATATTTTTCCCTCACTGCCATGACACTCTGATGTGGTTGACTCCAGCAGCCTTGCTGTGACCCTTTGTTTACAGGTCACATTGGATACATGCTGTTTGACTGCTTCTCTGGGCTTGGTACAAAGGCAGCACTGGGCACCGGTCCAGTTGAAGAGCTTGGCCTTCATCATTATCTTTTAACCAAAGCACAGTGTCAGCTCTCTCTTTCATTATGCCAGTGGTCTGCCCTAATCAAATTTGACATTCTTGTCCTCCCATTCGTTTTCCACAGCTGCCATTCCTCTGTCACTCTCTTGCCTACTTCTTTGGGAAAAAAATATTTCTGAGGCAGAATTAGAAGTGAACTGAACTACATAAAACTTACCTCAATAGATATACCATTAAAAAAAACAGTTAATAACATTGTAACAAAACATTAACAGCTGATTATGTGGTGAAGATAGACAATCATTTGAAATCTTTAAGTTGACATATATGCAAATCAATGAATGGGTAATGGAGAGAAGATCAGATTGGCCGGATATGAAAGAACAAGCAAACAATGTTTACATATATATGGACAGATACCTCTGCATCTCTGCCCTCTGGAATCTCTCCAAAATGAAAGCAGTTTGTATCCCTTTATGGAATATGTCATAACCCCAGCTGTCAGGTCATCTCAGTCAAGCCCCCTGAGTGCTTGGCATACTGATAGGAATACAACACTCTCTTCAAAGAATAAACTATCTCTGACCAAGAAAAGAAGGCTGAACATTGCATGTCCAAGAAGGACCAAACCCTGGGTCAGCAAGAACAGCACAGGCATCTAGCCCAACAGTTCTCACCTGCAAATGGCTTGAATGTCTTGCCTATCTTCTTAAATGGCCCTCCCACCACTCAGTGATAAAGTGAAACACCTGGACAGCTGCAAGCATTTCGCTGAGTCCTAGCTTCTTCATCTCAGAGTGGGGAGCTACCGTGATGCCATGCGAAGTGCTTAGTAAAATGTCTGCCACGTAAGGATGCTAAATTAATGTTAACTAGCAACAATAGTATTGCTACTTCCCATACTCTACCCAAAGTCTGTACAGGCTGTGCTGAGGCCGCGCCCATCCTGGGAATGATATTGGCTATTCTAGAAAGTTACATTTCCTGGCCACTCAAGACTCACTGAATTTGAATCTTGAGGTGGCTGGGGACTGAACTTTTAGCCAGATTTCCAGGTGGCCCTGACGGTAAGCCCAATGGTAAGAAGCAACCGTTTATATTTGGTGATGTTTAAACTTTTATTTTCTTGATCTTTGGATGAGAACATGGAATCCTTTCCAAGTGGTTCAGGCCTTCAAGCGTAGGTGTTAGCACAAAAATTTGGGGTGAAGAGACAGTTGCTGAACATATGCTGAGCTCCTAGGGGATTGGAAATGTACATCTGCGTCCAAAAGAAAGGGACTAGGGATTGGCAAAACTGGGCAATGGGGTACTCATCATTGGTAGAGATGATTAATTATGTCTAGTTTTGCACATACATTTGCATGCCTCTTAATATAACATATGCAAATCCGTCTTTAATAGCATGACTTGTTTGCCAATGTTAAATACTAACTGTAAATAATTTCTATTTTCTGTAGTGTTTAGGAAACTTCAATATGGCATTTGCTGGCAGGCTGCTTCTATCTTCTGGATTTAGCAACATATGAAGCAATCATCACAACAACATTTTTCACTTACTACTAACAAAAGAAGTCTAGACAACAATTTGTGGTTGCCTACAAAAACAAAATAGGTAAGATGCGAATAATTTAAATTTGTGAAAAAAATTTAACAGATGGTCTAGTTTCCAGTTTTTGTTTTCTCTGTGGAGATTTTTGCTTAGACAGAGCAACATAAATCATTAAAAGTTTTCCTTTGTATTTGAAGATCCTTTTTACCTTTTCTGATGATGTCAGAGTAAAATAAAGACATAATAACCAACAGTCGGGCTGGAGAGATATGCCCTCTTCTGGGCTTCAGGCATACACACAGAATATTGTTTACATAATAAATAAATATTTAAAAAAATAACCAACAGTCAGTGACTGGAAGTGCTGGTCCCTAAGTACTTACTTGTCACCTTCAGCTGCCAGACCAGTTTTCCAAATCTATAGAGGAGCTCAAGAAACTCTGGCTTGACATGGAGACCATGTGTCCCACCTCCATAGTTTCTGGTAGACCAGGAATCCCCCTATTCTCCCAAGGAGCCCAAGGATTTCAATACTGATAACCCTCAAGAATATATGTAGCAACACTGCCCTAGTTATATTAGGACCCTGAAACTCAGTGCGATTCTAAAGTCAGCATTGCGACCTGAGAGTTTGTTAGAAATGTAGAATTAAGGATCCATCCCAGGCCTGTCACTTTGAGTCTGCACATCCAAGTTTCAAGAGAACTGGGCTCGCCAAGCAGAGGTAATATCTTTCTTCTTTGCATCTACTAATCTAACGTACACAGACACACACACACACACAGTCAGAGAGAGAGAGAGAGAGAGAGAGAGAGAACTTCCTGCAGCCTCCCCTTTCTAAATACCTGGTATTTTTATGATGTGTCTCCAGACATATTGAGTTGGAGACTCTGGGGAGGGTTCAGCCCTGTGTGTTTCAGCACATCCCATCCTAGCTGATTCTGAGGCATGCATAGAGAACTGCTGGCCTAGTCAATGTTGTGGTTTGCAATTGAACACAAAGATGACTGGACTGCTTCCTATATTCTAATGGAATACCAAGTCAACATCATCAGCTGAATGGCCATACAACTGTATTGCTGTTTCCCCAGACTCAGTCACCCTTACAACATCTCTACCTCCTGCTGCTTAGGCGGAGAGGATGCCTTGACTAAGGCAAGTGTTGGAAGCAATGATCTCTTGTCGCAGCCGAAGAGAAGCCAGGCTCCTAGAGCAGTGTGGGGAGCCATGTTAAGTAATGGTGTCAGCAGATGAGTTTCAAATGAGCAATAGCTTCATGGTCTGAATATTTTGGAGATTACAAGTTAGTACACATTACTTTCTGGAGAGGGGCATCACAGGAATGGTGTGAGTGAAAACTCCAAGGTTGGATGTTTCTCAGAAGAGAGCCCCAGAGCAAGAACTCACAGTGCAGTGTGGTTTAAAAAAAAAAAAATCCACTACAAACTAGCTGTGCATTAGAGTGTTTTCCTTCTTTCTCTGCTCCCTCTCCAAGTCATCTGCCCGTGTTCTTTGCCCCTCATTCTCTTCTCACCGTCTTAGACTCTGTGTCCTTCAGAGTCTTTATCCTCCCTTCCCATCCAAATCTCTTTAATGAAGAGATCCACCATACCTTCCAGGGCTGCAGATGGGGTGGGTTCCGTACGAACCACAGTAAAGGAAAGTTTTTGTTGGCACCGTTGATTTTCCGGTTCTCACCTTTGTATTATTCCTCTACTTCTCCCTTTAAACAATGAGCGTTGGCTGCAGAGGATCCTCATGCTGTTTCTCTATGGACCTGGAGTACTAGCCTGTCAGAATGTCAATACACAGAACCATTGTCAAGCTGCAATAAGGCAAGGCTGTTAGTTAAGAAATCATCTTGAGTATGAACTAGAAGGGCTGTGGGAAGCATTTCTGAGTCGTTAATGAATGAGAGCAAGGCTAACACAGTCTTCATGCACTTTGATCTTGTGCCTTGTTAAATTTCTCAGTTTTAATAATTGGGGCCAATTATTTATCCTAGAATTCCAGGATCTGTCTTGGAATACTTAAAACATAAAATCAGGTTCATTTTGCTAATGTCATTTGTTGAAATGCATATCTATCCCCTTTCTTCTTCTAGAATGTTCACAATGATGTACTCTGGACTAACTTTCTTCTTCAACTCTTTATTACAGTTTGGTTGAAAATGAACCATTTGAATATTGAAAATAATTGGCAAATAAGCCTATCAAATAAATTTCATGAAATTTCTTGTTGAGTTGTCTTGGGCATAATCATAAAGAGATTGAGCACATAAAGAAGACATTTATCTCCTTGGAATTTTTAGTCTTTTTTGAATTATACTAAACAATGGCTCAGAAGACAAAAATATCACCTCAAATCTAATTATCAAAAAACAATTTATCTTCTATGAGCATCTCAATCATCTTATGCCCGAAGCCACTTTCTCACCTCATCCTCCTATCTGAGATGCGGCCCTTTTGTGTGTGTTAACATTTGGAGAAACCTTTTAGTATATGGGTGGGGTTGGGTGTAGTAACACATATTTACCATTTTCCCGTCATTTCTTAACAGCACACTTGCCTGTAGCAGTGTTAGTGGAATGGTAGAAACTTGGTCTGGTGTGTGCATTGTTAGTGGAATGGTAGAAACTTGGTCTGGTGTGTGCATGTGTGTGCACGCGTGTGTGTGTGCATGTGTGTGCGTGCGTGTGTGTGCATGTGCGTCCTTCCCTCTGTGCAGTGACTCAATGTCACAGAGCTGTTTATATGACAGAGTTGGGGGGTTCCCTGGCCTCAGCGGCTGCTCTTGCAGAAAGCTTACAAATTGGAGGCACTTGGAATAAGTGGTGTCATTAGCTGCTATAAAATGTCCTAAGGGTATAGGAGTGATTTTGAGCTCCAGCGTTTCAGGAAGAGAGGCTAACATAGGGGCTCAGGTGTCCAACAGCACTTGGACCTGGAAGTAATGCTGAAAGGTGACCTTGGCTAAATCACTTGACCTTAGCCAGTCCCCTTGCAATAAGGTAAACATATTCATTTCACTTCTATTGAAATGTTGCCGGTTGCCGGGGCAATATTTGCCAGGCACATTGAAATCTTATTGCATATTTATTTTAGGTAAGGTTTTGCAGAAGAGTATTTTCCCATAGGCCTTTCCACATCTAAGAGCCTGTGTCATAGAGGACATCAGCTCCTAAGAAGGTATCATTGGCAGAATAATTATTTTGTTTCTCCTTCTTAAAGGGGGGAAATGATTGGCTCTTCAGAAATTAGATCTTTTGCAACTAAAGTTAAAAGTTGCTTTCATAATTTAATTATATAGGCTAGGCTTGTGTTATTTTCTCATCAAATTAATGACTCATCAAAGCTAAACACAGCACTCATGTGAGTTTCTTCTATGCAGTCACTGTTAGGCACTGTTGGGCTTCCGGAAACTCCGAGGGTTTGCATATTAGAGAACATTGAAGGTAAAGGGACGCACTCTATATTGGTGCTGTCTAATGCTGAAATATGACTAATGTAAGTGAAAAACGTAATTTTAAACTTTACTTCATCCTATTCAATTACATTTAAAAATAATCAGATGAGACAGCCAGCATGATGTTACACACCTATATTCCTACCACTTGGGAGGCTGCAGCAGGAGGATTGTCATAAGTTTAAGACCAGTCTGAGCTTTGAACTTAGACCGTGTTTAAAATGTAAATAACCATACATTTTGATTGACGGTAAAATGAACGGTCATAAAATTATTACTATAAAGGGGCATGTAAAGCGGCCTTGTTTTGGATCCAGCATCTTAGGCTGAGTCCCGTTGGATAGAGAAAGTGAACAAGAAAAGGCAGGATATTCCTGGGTGAGGAGTTAGGAGAGCACTGAAGGAGAAATAAGAGCCTGGTGCTGTTACTGAACAGTTAGGCGGTCGGTCCTCTTGATGGGAACTGAAGGTCCCCACGACAGTCAAAGAGGTTAGGAGCAGGTTCCGGAAGGTTAAGCAACTTTTCTGAGATCACAGAGATAACGAGCAGCAAGCCAGTCTTTTAGAATTTAGCCCTTCCTTTAGATGTCTTGTTTTCTAATCACCTCATGCCACCAAGATGTTTAAGAATCTGGACTCGGGATTTATCCAACTTTCGTCTCATTAGTTGATGACCGTGAGCATCTCCAAGTCAAGGGCTGAAAAAAAGACGCATCTAGTTGCTGGGCTCAGATTATATGAGAAATTCTACAGCACACCTGGCTGTGTCCGGCTTGTAGTAACAGCTCTGTCCGTCTTGGCTCAGGCTTACTTTGTCAGAACTAGACAGGAGAAACGAGAGAGTGGGCATTAATCAACCAACCCAGCTTCTTTAAAATGAGGATTGCCATTCTAGAACAGTTAGAAAGGATAGAGGGCCCAGGTGGGAAGAGAGAAGCCACACTGGAATTCTGGAGCCAGGCGGAAGGCTCTGAGAGGCACTGCCGTCTTCACTGGGGCTGGAGGCTCACATGAACAGAGCGAAGCAGTGTGATTTTCTTTCCCTCTTAGAAATAAAAGCAATGCCCTAGAACTAGCTCTTGTAGACCAGGATGGTCTCGAACTCACAAAGATCCACCTGCCTCTGCCTCCCAAGTGGGGACAGGCTCCAAAGCCACAGAGAAACCCTATCTCAAAACAACAACAACAACAAAGACAAAACAAAACAAACAAATATTGTTGATACCTTGGATACTTTCATTTATCTTCAAACAGAGAATATTTACTTGTTTCCTATTTGTCTGCATTTCTGATTTCTACTGTTTTGTGGCTGCTAACGCCTTCAGTCGGATGCTAAGTAGAGTAGGAGAGCAGACACCCTTATCCTGTTCTTGCTTATAGGGAGAAAACATTTGTTCTTTCAGCATTTAATATGATGCTTGCTGAAGGTCTAGTGTAGACACACTTTATTGCCTGAAGCCATTTTTATTAATTTTTATTTTTTGCTTACTAAAAGCATCATGTATAGATATTAAGATGATCATGTGTATTATATTGATAGATTTCTCAGTATTGAGCCAGCCTTGCATTCCTAGGCTAAATCTTACTTTGCCATGATATACTATCCTCTTGTATGTGTTGTATTTGATTTGTTGTGTATGTTTAAATAAATATATTTAAATACATGTATATGTATATATATATATGCAAACACTGATGGGTAATCTTTTTTTTTGAAAATTCTTCATTTTCTTAACTCTAGAAGAAACAGATGCTTATACTAAAAGCTCATAAGGCTGGAAAGATAGCTCAGTGATTAAGAGTACTTGCTGCTCTTCCAAAAGACCTGAGTTTACAAACACCAGTGTCGGGCAGCTCCCAACTACCTGCAACTCCAGTTTTAGGATATCTATCAAATTGCTCTGGCCCCGACTGACACCCATACACATGTGGCACACACACACACACATCAGTAAAAATTAAAGGAAAGAAAAGATATTTTTGTGTACTTCAGTAGATTTACTTTTCTCCAGTTCTTTTGGTGTAGGCACACCACAGGTACTATATGTATTTTATTTCAAGTTCACTAGGTTCAGAATCTGGGCTGAGAGATGAGAAATTTCCAGCCCCCATGTACCAGCTCTTCTAATTAGTAGATAAACCCTGAAAAAAATCAGTTGCAACTTTGACAGAAGATGAAGGGGAAGCTGTTCTGTGTTTAAAGGTCATTATCGATGCCAAGAGTGGAAAGGAAGGAATCCTGAGGATTTCTAGTGCTCTGCCATGAGAATCTTAAGCCTCCATCAGAGAGCTTAGATATTTGTAAAGCAGTATTTGTGAGGATAGAGATAGAGAGAGCATAAACAATCTTTTGGTATGTTTTATTTTTTTAAATCATTTTAATTTTGAGATATACCTTCCATAAACAAGTAAGCTTTTTCATTTCTTAAATAACCAAAATGAAAGTGTTTCCTATTCCAGAAACATGAATATTTTCTAGGTATCTGCTTCAGACTTAAATTTTAGAATTCTAAAAGTCTTGATCCCACCCCCCACCCCCTGGTCCCAGTTTTGCTTTAGGAGATTCAAGCTGGGTGCTCTTCACATCTTCATGAAGGCATGCTCTATTTTAGATGTGGGACACAGCCCAAGATAATCTATCTTACCAGAGGCCTAATGGCTACTAAACATTTTTTTTTTCCTGGTGACTTTGTTTGCTCATTTGTTAGGGTTTTCAGTGGGCCAGATTCGGGCTGCAGGGGACATCCTCCATGCCCTGCACTGAGTTAATATGATTCTAGGTCTCTCAAACATTTGTATGAGAGGATGAACTTGGATGTTTGCATTGTTCCCCCTGTTTTATACTCTCCTCGCATAGACCACGGTTGAGAGTTTGAGAGAAAAGGCACTCTGGGCAAGCGGAAAGTGGTATTGTCATGTTGCTACTGGAGCTGACTGTGGGAGCCAAGAAAATAGGACAGCGAAAAAAGGAAGTAAAATGAATCCTAGGGAAACCTTCTCCCTCGGAGGAAGGAAAGCAAACACTGAAATATTGCTTTTTCCTGGCTGCTTATTAAAGGGGAAATTTGCCTGCTGTGCTGCAAGAGTCTTTTCTTTTTGTGCTGTTGATGTGAAGCGGCCAGCCTGATGCTGGGTTTTGTATACACAGCCCATTCTGCTGCTCACAGGGAACTTTCACCTGCACTGGGTGTAGAACGGTTTCAGCGTGTCTCTGACTAGAAACGATGTTGATTTGCTTTGATCAGCCAATAATTTGAACAAGAGCCAGTTCTCGGAAACAATGCAGAGTCAGCCCTTATTTGTGAAATATCTGCAGTAGTTGTTTTCATGAGGGTCTTGTTTTATTTCGATAATAGACTGACACATTTAAGATAAAGTGCTCCTTGAGCATTTTGTGGAACTTAAGATGGTTTTGTTACTTTTAGGGATGTTTAGATTAAGGGATTTAAATCAATCAACTAATACAAAACCTTAAGTTTAACAGTATAGAATTGTAATAATATATTATGCAATGCAGTACCCCAACTTCTATTTTCATAAGTCCAAGGTCATTGATCTAAATTACAATTATATAATTTCTGTTATTATTACTAGTGATTGGTATAATTTGACTAATTATTGCCTAAACAATGGAAGTTGGCTCCGACTCAAGCTGCAACAAATGGTTTTCTGTGTGAGACAAACAAGGGAACAGTGCTTTTTTTTCTCTAGTCACTCATCAGGACATTGTGATTAATCATAAATAGTGGACTGGGGGCAGCAGGAGTATAGAGAACTTCCTTTATTTTCCAAGATCATCTTTCTTAGTTGGGGTAGAAGGCAACCCTCCAGAGAGAAATAAACGTCTGTGTTTAGGGAAACATCACTTGGACTGACTAATTGGAAGAATGGTGGAAGAAAATCCCACAGGAAATGGTCTGGAGCCTGGGACTCTTGGAGTCAATACTCTTCTTAGGCCAAGCAAACACTCCTTTTAATGGCATAAAAATCCATTTGAATTGAAAGTACCATCTGCCTAACCTTCTAATCTGACCACGGGTTCAAGAATAACCATTGCCCACAGGTTCAATAATAACCATTGCCCAATAAGAAAATAATAAAATGTTTTGTGAAATATAGGATGGCCTTGTAGTCAATAAGAATGTGATTACTAATGGGGGTGATTTTGAAAAGATACTTGTATTTTTTAGGAAATTTAAACATTACATGGTTCATTAAAATCTTTTTAGCCTTTCCAGAGTTTTCCAGCAGCTTCCTTGTTTGTTTTCACCTTAAGCATCAAATAAACTGAAAATCCAAGAACTTGATCATTGTCACTGTGCAGAGGGATGAGATCTGTGTGAGAACAGATAATAAATAAACCGTGGTACTGAGTAGGACCTTAGGAGAATGGTGTGCTCTGGCTGGCTGTATCCTTAAGATACTTGGATTTGCACAGGTTTCTGGGATTCCTTAGCATCGCTACAGGGACTAAAACACTTTGATCCCCAAACATGTGAGATGAACTATTAACTGCTAACGAAGTAATTCTGGGCCAAGCTTTCTAGTTAGAGATTGTTGGCATGCAGGCATTACACTGGCCTGCCCTTGGGTCCTCAACTGCAGCCACTAAGAACACTTCCAATGTGCATGTGCTTGTTAGTATCAAGGCACTCACGCTGGCCTGCCCTTGGGGACCTGGCAGGCCAGAGACCAGCCTAGCTCCCTTCCACTCCCCCCACCTCCAATACACTTTTCACATGAGTTCTCTTGTATGCTGTAACTTTCCTTCCCTCTGTGCCGCAAAGCAGTAACAGAGACGACAGCATGTTTCACGCAGGTACGTCGAGGCAGTAGGTGAGAGCATAGATCTGTTTTATGGTGACTTCTTGTAAATTCTAAGCAGAGCTTCCCCATTTTCCTCAACTCCTGACATGAAGCCTTGGAATTTGGTCATGAAACCATTCATTCAAGTCAGGGGAGATGTTGGTTCTGTGGATGAAGTGTTTGTCCTGCAAGCGTGAGGACCAGAGTTCAGATCCCCAGAACCCACATAAAGTGGGATGTATTATATCTGTAATCCTAGCATGCCTGTGGGGAGGCAGAGGCTGGAGAATCCCTGTAAGATGCAGTCCAGCTAGCTTAGCATGTATAGTGACAAACAACAGGAAGCCCTGTCCCAGACAAAGGAGGGCTAAAACCTGTCAGAAATTAGATAATAGAAATTAAGATAATTCAAAATGCCAGGCCAAGTTGCACTGCAGTGATTTCTGAAAGTCGTTATCATAGAAATGTGAAGTCTATTGGTCTTCTCTGTGTCTTGGTGGAGAAGCTGTGCCATTTCACAGTTCCTTTCAGGCTCCCAGAACTGTTTTATCCACCAAAGGAAGAGGGAAAAGATGAAGGCATAAGATGCCTTAGCCAGTATCCATCTACCCTGCTCCCCATCGGTGGCTCAACTTCAGATCCCAATTCATGTTCTGAATTGTGTGTGGACTGCAAGTTATGAGCTGGAATTCTTTTTTTTTTATGAGTCAGAAAATAAAGTCCAGTTCTTGGCTTTTTAGGTCATAGAATTCTCGGATGCTATTAAAGATTAGTAGGGAGTATTTTAGAGATTGTACTCTTGACCTAAAAACTAACCTTTTCATTTTAATTTTTGAGCTTCTCTTCTAAGTACATAGTCTGTAGTGGTACTCTGTTGTTTCGGGGAAAATATCTTATACCTCTTGGATGCTATGAAATCAAACTGAAGAAGGCAAAGTGAATTTATGAACTTTCCAAATCTTGCGAAGGCAATCTCCAGCAAAGGCTTAGAAAAAGTATTTATCCATATGAAATATGAAAAATAATCTCAGTGTACTTTCCTAAGTGACTCTGCTTTGCTATATAAGCTGTGGAAGTGTATGACTGCATCGGGTTTACATTAGATGACGCTTTGGGGAATGTGGGATAATTGAAAGATTTGAAGATGAAGCTAGCACCAACTGAGTTAAAGAGTCCCGTTTTAAATAAGATCTGTTAAATTATACTACAAAGTACTGAAGAAAATATTGCATGCTATCTAGATGTGAAATCAGTGTCTCCCTGAACATTACTGTAAGCAGTGCATCTCAACTTAGTTCATAGCTAAGTGAATCGGTTCCTTCATTTCTGATGATTCAGATTTTCCACGCAGCCGTGTGTCTTTTCATACCAAAATTTTCAACCGAATTCTCTTGCCAGATGGTTGTATTTGAAGAAGCATAGTCATGCCTCCTAAGGAGGTGTTACCAAGCCATGGACAGAGGGATTGCTCGAGGGAAGTAAATGTGAGCATGATTCTCTGAAAGTGCAGGGGTGCCCTCCATGACTTTTCTCATTGTGGTAAACCGTGTAGCTCTTCTTCCAGGGGTCTTCATCCTCTTCTATAACTGTCATTTCATTTGAGGGACTCATTTCACTTGTTAAGTTTGTCGCCGTGGATACCAGCTGTTCAGTATGCCACACTATGGCCATTTATCCAAGCCATAAATCAGCAACTCTTAACCAATGATTTTAGTATCTGGAGGCATGTTAATATAAACAAGAGCTATCTTTAGTTCTTTAAAAGCTAACTCAAAATAGCTTTCGATTTCAGGATGCCATTGAAAACCGAATGGATGATTGGACAATAACTTGATTTGTAAGATTTAATATACTGTACTCAAAGTATTCCAGGGCACAGATGCAATTACCTGATTGAAGGAATTGGTTGCTAAGCAAACAACTGAATATAACTAAAGTTATAGCTGCTTTCATCTTCGGGTACCCATTTTCTTCTTCCAGGCCCATGATATTTTGCTGTTATCAATTAATAAAGAAGCTAAATTCTGCTCCTTACATCTCACCACCAAAATGTTTCAGCTCTATGGATTCCTGTTTTAACAGTCAGCCTTCTCCTGCCAAATACAATCCCAGGCCTGGGATTTTAGGAACTCTCCATTTTATATTAAGCATAAAGTAACAAAGATCCACAGACTTCCAAGCGATTCTGTGTGTTTTTGAAATTTTTGGCCGCAGAGCCTGACCTAGGACGGGGCTCGATCCACCAATGTTGTGCTTGATTCTGTCTACACCAAAGCATCCCCAAGGCCTGAGTCACAGATCTCTGAATGACATGCACAAGAATGTAAATAATGCTGCTTTGAGAACTGGTGGTGGAGATAAGGTCATGGCACTATTGCCCAGCCTGTGAGCTGAGAATGGCTTATGTCACTGAGGTGTAGGTTCATGTCATATCTAGTGTGACATGTCTGATGCCAACACTAGGTTGGTGGAGGCAGGAATATTGTGAATTGTAGCTAGCCTAGGCTACATAGTGATGTCTTTAAAAAAAAAAAAGTAGATGTTTTTAGATCCTTTCCCAGACTTATTAAATCTAGATCTTTAAGGATGGACACAGAAACATGTACTATAAACCAGCTCTCAGGGGTGATTTTTATACAGATTAAAGTTTATATCTGTAGGCCAATGATGTATTTTTCTAGAATGTTATTTAATGTTTTAATTCGGCATAAATGTGGTCTAGTCCCATTTGAGGAAGGTTTATCGCTTTGTGGTAGGTTCTAAGGAGTGTGCAGAGGAGGTAGGCAGCCAAAGGGAAGAATGTTGAGTCTGATCCCCATCTAGGCTCGACCACCTTGCTGTGTAGACTTGAGCAAGCTGCAGAATACCCTGGGGCTCCAAATTTTCTTTGAATAATAAAATAAAATAAAAGTAGTATTAATGATAATACTACTTTTGCAGGACTGCTGAGAAATAGCAGCTCTAAACTACCTGGCAAGCGTTGGGCTCGGCATGTTAAAGTACATGCAACTATTAATTGCTGCCATTACCTGAAACCGCATCCCTGTTATTTTCCTGTCGCTCCTTTCACCTTGGGAAGTGGGAATATGCCGAATTCCAGATTGTTTCCGATCCAACTACCAATTGTGCCTTATGTCCGTCCTTTGCTCTTCCTGCCTTCTGCCCTGGCATCCTGCCTGCTTACCTCTTGGCCATTTCACTGTTCATCAGTCTCCTTA
>LOEQ01003111.1:130027-147277 GCA_001685075.1 Bramus lutescens | reverse complement strand
GAGAGAGAGAGAGAGAGAGAGAGAGAGTGAGTTTAGGTTTGGGTGCCCGTATATTTGTTAAGATGAGCGTAAGAATAACAGTGCCTGTATCAAGATTAAATATGCTATGAAAAGTATAAATCAGTGGCATTTAGAAAACAAAGTTAAGTGTGTGCAGTGATTAAACTCAGGCAGGATTAGCAACTATTTAGGGTTCAAGATTAGCACAGAAATTAATTTCCGAGCAAGCAGGTCGTCTTGTTTCATGTAATTGTTTCCTGTGCGATTATGTAAAGTTGAAATTAATTGCTGAACTTTTTCCTTTTAGCTTTAAAACCTCGTAGCGCTTCTCAGCGCCTGGTTCGCGTCTGTGTCTAGAGTCCAATTTGGCATCTTCTTCATCACGCACTTCTAATCAAGGGCCTATTTATACCCTGTCGAGTTCCTGACTAGTTCCTTCTGACCCTAATTATCTCACACAGCACTTTGCAGTTTATATCGCAGCCATTTCCTACTCGGTATATTTTAGGAAGATCCTCCTCTGCTGACTCTGCCAAGCGGTCCCGGGAAAGCGACTTGAGGAGGCCGCTCACCAGCTTTGACTCTGCAAGGCTTGATCAGGACAGGGAGTCGATGGGCTGCTCTGCAGAGTCACCTTCTGCGCATGCATCAATCTCCGCCTGGCAGATGGGCTGTGAGGGGCCGACCCCGCACAGGGGCCGACAATATGGTTCAGTCCTCATCCTTCATTCAGGGATGACACGGATGAAAGGCAGAAAAGGCGGGGTGACAGAAGTCTCAGTACCACGCTGTCGGCGTGGAAGCTTTCTAGGTTTAGGGCCCTCTCGGTTTTTCTCTTTCCCACGGCCTGTTAACCCCTGGACTTCCTCCTGCTTATCTCTAAGGACTTCTTACCTCCTTGTTCTAGGTGACACTTATGTACATGTGATAACATCTCATAGATAACCAAGGCCAGCTATTCATATCTGATCCTGCTGTGCCTTGCTTCAGTGTGAATTTTATTTTTAAGGGTGAAAACAAAGCACATGATCTCGTTTTAAACCCGAGAAAATGATGTATCCGGAACCATTCTCTGGCTCCGAATTGAAAGCGACTTTCCCTGACACATTTGATGCTCATTTTGCTCCCAAAGCATTGGCTCTCTGACTTCTTAGAGAAAAAAATCTTTACTTTTCTAAATTCCTGTTTTAAAACAAAATGTGTTCCTACAATTGAGATTTGCAATGATGATATAGTGAGGAATAAAAATTATTCCTATGGCCACCTAAAATAGCCACCGAGCATTCAAAATGATCAAGAAGAGAGAGAGACGTACGTATGTCACGTCAGTATGTACTGTGCATAGAGTCATCGCAGTATGGTACTTTATAGCTATAACATGGCCAGAAAGGTAAAATAAATGCTATCAATGATTCTAGGATTATATTCCTGAAGAAAACAAACATATCAAGTAGGTCTATAGACACTGACTAAAATGTAATTGTATACTTTAAATGAGAATTAATCAATA
This sequence comes from Bramus lutescens, assembly GCA_001685075.1. Classification (NCBI taxonomy): domain Eukaryota; kingdom Metazoa; phylum Chordata; class Mammalia; order Rodentia; family Cricetidae; genus Bramus; species Bramus lutescens. The sequence goes on along the minus strand of LOEQ01003111.1, from coordinate 145,767 downwards.
TTTGAAAACTTGCTAAAAACACTGATTAGAATTTTACTAGCTCATTTTAATCTCAAAAGTTTCCTGCAAATTCTCCTTACATAAGCAGTATTAATATAAATATTTTGAGGTAACATTTTAAAACATGGACAAACCTGATACTAAAGCATTTTTGTCTTAACCATCTATAATCAAGTAACAAAATCTGAGTGTCAATCAATAGTCATCAGACATTAAAGAAGTGATTGAGGGGGAGAAAATCACCTGGAATTGTTATTTCAATAGCTTACTCATTGTTACTAGGAGAGTGTAAGCAGGTTCTCTTCGCATGTTCTTTTTTAAATTTGTTTATTTTATATCTCAACTGCAGGTTCCCCTCCCTTCTCTCCTCCAAGTCCTGTCCCCCATCCCTTCTCTGTTCCCACGTCCCTCCATTTCTGTTCAGGAAAGGGCAGGTCTCCCATGAGATCAACAAAACATGATACACCGAGTTGCTGTAAGACTAAAAACACCTCTACCTATGTTAAGGCTGGGCAAGGTGACCCAGTATGAGGAGTAGGGTCCCAAAGCCAGTCAAAGAGTCAGAGACAGCCTCTGTTCTCGCTGTTAGGAGTCCACAAGAGAACCAAGCTACACAACTGTAACATATATGCAGGGCCTAGGTCAGTCACATGCAGGCTCCCTGGCTGTCGGCTCAGTCTCCGTGAGCCCCTATGAGCCCAGGTTGGTTGATTCTGTGGGTTTTTGTGTATCCTTGACCCCCCTGGCTTCTACAATCCTTCCTCCATTCTACAGGATCCCCCCAGCTCCGGCTATGGCTTGATTCTGCATCTGTTTTCATCAGTTGATGGAGGAAGCTTCTCTGATGACACTTGGGCTAGGCACCAATCTGTGAGTGGAGCAGAACATCATTAGGCATCATTATATTGACATTTTCTCCAGTCATGTTTGACTCTGTCCTAGGTCTCTGGGTCATTTACCCTGTGTTCCTAGGAAGCATGTCTAATGACAGCATGGTTCTGAACTCCATCTCTAACTTAATATGTGAACTTTTCAACAGACCCCAATGTTTATAAAGCCTTTCACCTGTGCGTATTTGTTATTTCAGCCCAAAGACACACAGACACTGATTGACTAAGTTCAATATGAAGCATTAAAGATAGACAGGCTTGGGCTGAAGAGGATCTCAGTTGATAGGACGTTGATCATGAGAGCATGGGGAGACCCAGAGCTGATCTCCAGCACTCATTGTTTTCAAATGGTAAGAAATCCATTCTTTGTCATTGTTTTGTTTCTATTTGTCAACATTTTTTTAAAAAAATATTATATGGAAACCATTGTGTTTCTGAAGTGAATATGAAAATGTCAGCAACTTTGGCACTGATTATTAAAACATTGGATAACTCAATATATTACAAGTATTGGAAAGGCATAATGATTTCAGCTCATGAATTCACATTAGGGTTATAATTAATTATGGGACCAGAGACTGGCCGTGTGGATGCAGACATTACAAGCCATCCTGGAACAGACGACATCACTCTGTTGCAATGTTCACAAGAACACTGGCTACCATGCAGGTTTTCTAAGCAGCAGACAACCTCGGCTTTTAAAGGCACATGCAGAAGACACATTGATTTTAGTGGAGATTTTCCCTTGACAGAAGTGTCATAGGAACAGACATTTAGGCTTTCATCTTGATTCAGTTTAGTTAACATATAAAAAGATTATGGATGGTCACACAAGGTTTTATTCATATGCAATCTTCTAATCAAGGTAATTTATCTCCTAAAATGTTTATCATTCCTCTGTGATAAAACTGTGGCCAAATCCATTCTTTTAAATTTTCAGATACATCTAGTACCTTATCAAACCTGCAGCCACTATGCAGTAGAATGCCAGATTCCTTATCTCCCATATGGCTATAACAACATTTATTGATCAATGTCTCCCTGTCATTCTCTCCGCTCTATTCTCCCTAGCCTCTGGTAACCATTGCTCTGTCATCTTCTTTGTGATCCACTCTTTCAGATCCTAGGAGTGACTGAGTTCACACAGTATCTGCCTTTCTGTGTCTAATTTCTCTTCACACGACAATCTCCAGTTCTATTCATGTTATTAAAATGAAACGGATTTCATCCTTTCAATGGCTGAATAGTATTCAACATCTCATTTGCTTTATAGTCCTTCCTTCAGTTGGTGATTAGGTAGTTTCTGTTTCTTGGCTCTTGTGAATGATGCTGCAATAAACATAAATATAAGGCTGTCTTCTCAACAGCTCTATTTCATTTCCTTTGGATTTATAACTAGTAGAGGTGTTGTGTATTATATAATAGGTGTATTTTTAATTTTTGGAAGAAACTTCATACTGTTTTCCATATGGGTGTGCCAATTGCTTTCCACCAAGAGTGGTAAGGGCTCCCTCCCTTTCTCTATGTCCTTGCCAACACTTGTGACTTTTGTCTTTTGGAAGACAGTCTTTTTAGCAGGCGTAAGGTGGTGTCTCATTGATGCACGTGTTCTAAAGTTCTTTTGTAACAACAATGACGAATCCCAAGTAACAAAAGTCATTTTGAGTAACGGAGCCAAGCAGAAGACATGATACTACCTAACCTCAAACATATTAAAAGCTGTAGTGATCAAAGTAGCATGGTGTTTGCATAAAAACAGATATCCATAGATCAAAGGAAGACTATAGAGTGCGTAGAAGGAAACCTACAAATCTGTAACAAGCTGGCCTAGAATAAAGCGGCTGCAACCATGCATTGAGGAAAGGGATAGTCTCCTACATAAATAGTGCTGGCAAAACCGGGTGTCCATGAGCAGAAGAATAAAGCTAGACATATCTCTCACCATATTTCAAAAGAAGCCAAAACAAAAAACAACTCAAAATAGATTAGAAACTTAACTGTAGGATATGAAACTCATCTGAATTACATCAGACTAAAAATATTTTGCATAGCAAAGAAAACAGTCAGCAGAGCGAAGGATGGGAGAAAACATTGGCCAACTGCAGAATAAATAAGAAACTCATACAATGCAATTGGAAATAATCTATTTGACAAGTGGGCACGTGACCTAAGATATTGTTCAAAAGATGTACACCTTATCAACAAGTATGAAGCAGCTCAATGTCACTAGCGCCCTGGTTTTTAAACACCCCAAACAAAGCCCACAAACCCCCGTGGAATCTCAAGATTCAGCACTGTCAGGATACTCCTCATTCCTTACAGCAGTGCAAGCTCGTCTTCCTGTGCTCATTCCTCACTGTGTCCTTTGTGGGCTTAAAAAAAAAACCACTTTCCTATTCGGGCAAAAGCATCCATTTTACTTCAGCCCTATGGGGCTTATTCCCCCAGATTAGTGCACTTACATGGTCCCATTAAATTACAGTCAGTGAGGGGACCGCAGCACAAAGTGTCCTACTACCAGTCAGATAAAGTAAGGGCGTGACAGAGAATAGAATACAACCTCATTGCTCTTCAGCAAACTAATTAGACAGCAGAAGGGCTTGAGTTTCCTCTGTGGAGTCGATGTTCGCCTAGGAGGATGTCCCCCTAGGAGGATGTCCCCTATCTCCATTCAAAAGAGACTGGCCCTGGGCTGGGAATGGTGGCACAAGCTTTTAATCCCCGCACATAGGGGTCGGGGGAAACTGAGGCAGGTAAAACTATAAAATTCTGTGAGTTTGAGCCAATCACCAGATCATAGAGCAGAGGTTCTCAACCCCTTCCTAATTCTGCCAACCTTCATGTTGTGGTGAGCCCCCAACCATAAAATTATTTTCATTGCTACCATGTAACTGTAATTTTGCTACTGCTATGAATCACGAATTATAATGTAAATATCTGTGTATTCCGAAAGTCCTAGGCAACCCCTGTGAAAGGGTTGTTTAACCCTCAAAGAGGTTGAGACCCACATGTTGAGAACCCCTGACATAGAGAGTTCTAGAATAGCCAGGACTATGTAGAGAGACACTGTCTTAGCCCAGAGAGAGAGAGAGAGAGAGAGAGAGAGAGAGAGTACTTGAGCATGAGAGAGTGCCAATATGTGGAAAATGTATCCCTCTATTTCTCTTTGCTGGTGTTCCTGTTCCATTCGGCCTGGTGGCACAAGCCTGTTAATCCCAGCATTCACAAGATGCAGGCAGAGGATCAGCGCTCAGAGTAGTCCTAAATTACTAGCAAGTTGGAGCACAGCCTGGACTACATGAGACCGTTTCAAGAAATTAAAGCTGCAACAACAACAGTATTTGGGTTCCAAATAATTTTTTTTTTGCTTTAAAGGAAAAAAAATCAACATTTTTAGGCTAAAAAATTTGACCACGCACAAAACCTGGTTTTTATTTAAACAATGTGAGACAGCATATGTCGCTGAAGAAGTGTGAATGTTATTTGTATTAGATCATCTAGTACATGTATAAATGTCATTTTTCAATTCTGGGCATTTATACATGTGAGTTCCTTTAATAGACATGACATTTTAGCTGTTTAAATAGACTATGATTTCTATTCTCCTTACCGCTGTAACTCTGTGGCTGATATTGCTCACACACCCAGGAGGACTGGCTGGGCAAGAGTTCTGTGTCCTGCTTATCTTGAGACTCCTCCCTCCGTCACTTTCCCTGGCCCGTCTGCTAGAAGCTGCATTCCACTGAAGGAAACTGAAACAGTCTATGAAAGAGGGATGGCTGTCAGGAAACGGAATCTGTGGAATGCCCTTATTCTGGATGAGTTGCAGGCTTCCAAATTCCACAAAAACCCAAATAAAAACAGTCATATGCCAGTTAAAACAAGACCAGTCAGTCTCAGCGTGGCCTCCATGCCTCTTGGTGGCATGGCCCTAACTTGAACATTGCCAGAAATCAAAACCACGAGACTACGAATCTGACAATAGAAGAGGAAACAACAGGGTTCCTTCAGAGGGCCTTGGCATTCGAGCCATGAGCTCTGAAAGCACCCTCAGCGTGGAGTTATGTGAGTGGTCAGTTTGACTGAGGAGAAATTACCAACCCTCACATTTTTCATTCTCCAAGAGATCTTGCTGTGCTTGTTGTGTTTAATAAGAGATATCATAAATGATGAAACCATTATAGTGTGACAGAAATTGAAAGGTCTATTTGTTCCTCACCAAAAGCCATAATCTATAGCTCTCCATCTTACTAGTCCTAAAACAAGAGAAGGAACGTGCAGGCAGGAATCGTACCTCTCCTTTTCCCTATTGGCAGAATCACAGACTGGCAGGCGGTGGGTATGGATTGATAGTTCTTCAAGGAGAAGATGACTCAGAATAGTGCTTCAAAGAAAAAGTTTACTCAAGACTCAAAACTTGTGATGATATAATGTCTCAATAAATACAATAAAGGATGTTGAAAATAGGCAGATGTGATTAGCATGTGCCATGGTACAAAATATCTCCTGTTTTCTCAAGTCTAAGAAGTTTAAAGATATGTGATATGTATATGTAAGATAAAAAAGATGAGTACATCATTTTAGAGCCAGACATCGCCACTGTTAATGACTTCATTTATTTTCTTTCAGGTTATTTACTTATTCATATTTTTATTTTTATGCAAATTTTATACAAATTTAAAGTCATAATTGAATTTTCAGAATATACAAAACCCTAAATAGAGCATTATTTCAGTAATTAAAGATAAACTAGAAATTGTTAACCTAGAGAAGTAATACATTTCACTTTTCAGTAGTCAGAACTCCCAACCTGCTGGGCATTGATGCAGCCTGCAGTTCCAACACTCAGCAGTCCAAGCAGGAAGAACTCGTGTTTCAGGTTACCCTCAGCTACGGAAAGGTAGCCTGTCTGTCTCAAGGCAAACAGGATGGTAGGTAACCTGTCTCATGGCAAACAAACAAACAACAAAAATAAAAATGTGAGAACCCACAGTTCTCAAGCAAAGTAAATAAAAACAATAAACCACAGGGATGGAGAGATGGCTCAGAGGTTAAAGCAGCTGTTGCTCTTGCAGAGGACCTGTGTTCGATTCCTAGCACCCACATGATGGCTCACAACCATCTTTAACTCTAGTTCCAGGGTCTCTGATACCCTCTTCTGACCTCCGTGGGCACCAGGCACACACATGGTGCACAGCCATGCAGGAAAAACACTCCCATACACATAAAATAAACATCTCCAGCAAAACAAAACAAAAACTCCAGAACAGTGGAACTTGATTAAGAGTTGAGTCAATTTGGTAGAAGTAACATAGAGTTGAGGAGGCGTTCTGAATCTCTAGATTGTCACTATTCATGAAGTGTTTGTGCATTGTGTATTCTTTACATTTTCAAATGAGGACACTTCCTTTTCATAAGTTACAGTGTATTCCCTGTGGCAGTACACTATTCAGAGCTGAGACTTCATGACCTGCTTTGATTTACAACCCCCTTTGCCAGGGAAAATTTTGCACAGCTAGAGTATATACAGGTTTATGAAATAGTATGTGAGTCAAACATTTATTTATAAATCATAAAGAAATTTATTTTATAGTTCCTTGATATACATATAATTTTATCATTCATTAAGGGTAAACAAATGTGTATGCTAATGAGCTGGGTCTGCCAGCTTAATTAAGTCTTGACTGAATATTCAATACTTCAGGATATAGAACATCTTCAGTGCTTTTTAAAGTTGATCGATATTTTGATTTTATAATGATCAATGCCAAGAATTCTGCATCACATAATTACACAGTGTAAAATGTTTAGGGTCACTTCAGGAATGGTTGTAAATTCTGTCCCTACTCGCAAGCCAAAGGTTAATTTAATGATCTTTTTGTGGGATGCCAACAGCAATTTTTAAATTAAGCATAACACAAGATAATCCAAAGATAAACTGATTTGATACTCACCTGCCAAAGAATGAGGGTTGGAAAACATTATAAGTTGTTTCCTGTAATGAAATTATTATATTTCTATAGAAGCAAAAAACTTTGTTGCATGCAGTGAAAACATGGCCATTCATGTTATGCTGTGGTCTGGAGGTTGAGTGGAGGCGTTGTTTGGCATGAGAACATGTGCCTTGTGAGGTGACAAGTTGTGTTAGGACCTAGACTGCAATGAAGTCATGTGATTCTGCATGGGGGAGCACGGCCACAAACAGCTTCAGTGGATGTTTGAATTAACTTTTTGGTCACTGTATATTCAGACACATTCGTATGGCTGCTACAGTTTCATGACCCTGACATTAAGTTTTATGACTTCATTTGGGGTTGGACCCTCCCTAGAGCTTAAGAAGTTGGGTTCTGCTGGGTGGTGGTGGGACACGCCTTTAATCCCAGCACTTGGGAGGCAGAGGCAGGCAGATCTCTGTGAGTTTGAGGCCAGCCTGGTCTACAAGTACTAGATTCAGGACAGGCTTCAAAGCTACAGAGAAACCCTGTCTCCAAAACCAAACCAAAACAAAACAAAACAAAAAAAGAGGCTGGGTTCTGTGCTGAAACAACTGGTGAGAATACTTTTGCAAATATCTATTATGGGTTTGATTTTGCTTAAAATGTTTACCCGAAGGGCAGGTTGTGGCAGCATCCAGAGTTGCATCATGAGTTGACTGATGAGATGACTGGGAGAGTTAGGAGTTTTACCCTTATGTAAGTTACAAGAACTGTCAGCAGCCCATCCCATTGCAAGGCAGACCCACAGAACACTGTCAAAACTAGAACTCCTTTACCAGAATTAGTATGACACTGGGGATGGGTACCAAAATAACACGAACCCGCAGGCCATACTGAAGATGCACATGCAGGAAATCAGAAGTGAATAGCCAAACTGCAGTAACCTATTTTCTTTCTCATCTCTAAACCACGGTGGCATGTGATTTCGTTGGAGCCAAGACATTGCCTTGTCCTGTAAAATATTCAAAGATATGGCTGTAGCAACTAAAAAGATCACACTGACCCACTCGAAAAGTGTGCTTGGCTTGCAAGAGCTCAGCACCTTTCGAAGGCACTGGCTGCGAATCGGGTACCAACAAGATGGGCTGCAGTCCACTTGCTTCTGACCCCATGCCTCAGAAGCCCTGCTCACAGCTAGGATATTGTGATGAGGCTCCCAAGAGTAAGTGGACCCAGATGCATGTTCACATATGTTAGCTCTTCCCCGAGACTTTCTGATAGAATGATTATACTATTCCTACAAACAGATAAAGAGCCAAACAGAATGAGTAACACGCAGCTATACTACTAGAGCAAGGAAGAATAACAGAAGAAAGTTTGGATGACCAAGCCCTGTCGAGGAAGACTAACTCTAAGCCTGCCCTAGAGACAGAGGCATCACTCAGTGATGTTCCGTCTTTCACAAGTTTAGAATGTTGCTTAGAAGAAAAGCGCTGGAAGTTTATACATGGGAGTGAACTGTAGGAAGCATTACCGGGAAAATGGAAACCTAACTTTATCACTGCATTAAACAAACTTTTAAGGCTTTGCTTCGAAAAGTCAGCATGACAGACAGTGTAAGCTCTAAAGAGGTTCCACCTCAATGATAAAACAACAAGCCGGTTTAAATGGGCAAAATATGGAAGGAATACTTTAAAGAGATACCAGTGACTAATAAATACATTAAAAGATACTCAGCATCATTTATTTATCAAATAGACATTCAGGTTCAAACAATAATGAAATACAACTTTGTACCTGTTACAAAGTCTTTAATAAAAGCCTATAGGTGTATAATCACAAGTGTTGACCAGGGTATGGAACATTCATACATTGTTGGCAGAAGTATAAAATAATACTTCAGAAAATGTCTGAGATTTTCTTTTAAGGTTAAACATAAAGGCTTACCATAGAAACCTATCAACTCTGTCCATTTAAGAGAAATTAAAATGTATATCATACAGATATTTGTATGCTATCATTCATAGTGCCATTGCCCACAGAGGGCAAATGATAGAAACTATCTAAATATTAGTTCGCTGGCGAGTGAACAGAGAGCCTGGAGTTTGGTCACACAATGGGAATGCTATGGGAAGGAACTAGTGAAGCATGCTAAAAACATGCATGAATCTCAAAAGTATCAAGCTAAGTAGGAGACAAGTCCTTAAGATCACATATGGTATTATGCCACTTATATGACACGTCCAGAATAAGAAAATATCTGGGGGAAAGTACGTTAGTGGTTGAGGTGGGATTCCCCTCTGTATGCTGTGATATAGTTTTTGTGATTATTTTGGGGATGAGCAGATGGAAACAAACAAGTGGCCTCCTTACAACATGTGGTTATCTAGATGTAAGGACGGAAATAAAACTAACTTATTATAAATTGGCAAAATGGAAACCATGTAGCTTGAATTGATTACTAAACATGGTTATTGGGACCCAGAATGGACTACTCAGCTATACTGCTTGGAGGCAGGGTAATGAATGAATTTGGGAAGTTTGAAGACCTGTGATCTTAGAAAATAAAAGGTAATTTGGGGGGAAAGAAGGTACAAATCAGTAGACCTTACAACATGAATAGGCAAAGTTTGTTCAGAAAGGTCTAGAAATCCAAACTTAAAGACATGGAGTTTAGGAACAGGGGTTGGTTATGATTTGCGTGTGTGTGTGTCCCAAGAGAGGGTTTCTCTGTAGCTTTGGGACCTGTCCTGGAACTAGCTCTTGTGGACCAGGTTAACCTCGAACTCACAGAGCCTGCCTCTGCCTCCCGAGTGCTGGGATTAAAGGCCTTTGCCACCACTGCCCAGCTGCTTGGGTTGTGTTTTGAGATAGGGTTCCACCCTGGAGTTCACGGTGGCCTGGCACTCACTCTGTGGCCCAGACTGACTTGGAATGTGTAGCACTCACTCCTTACCCTCCCGAGTACTGTGATTCCAGAAGCCTCCACGCACGTCTTTTAGAATTGAGGTTGACTGAGCATCCAGGTCATCCATTTACTTGGAGCGAAGGGGAGGAAGTGGAAAGTCGGGTGTGTCGCTGCTGTTATAATTTGTTTCTTTTGGTTAGTTCTTCATCTTTGTGGAGAGGGAATAGACTAAGAACAAAACTGAAAGGGAAGCCAAAGCCAGGAGCCACAGCTTTGTCCCGGGTGTGGNTGGCGGGGTGTGGCTAAGAGTCACATTCACAGTAAACCAGGAAGAATTGAAGCCTGGTCTGTGGGTTCACTGCACAAGACAACTTCACCAAATAACACCAGAGTGGAGAAAGGACTGCTTCCAAAGACCTCTGAAGATCCTAACAGCAAACATAGCTTGAGATAAAATTCGACTTTTAATCTGAGGTCTTCTGCTTTCCCAGTTCAGTAGTCTTTCATGACAGATTTGTATAATTCCTTTGCACTGTAGTAAGATCATCTTTCCTTTCTTTTTCTTTCTTTCTTTTCTTTTTTCTTTTCTTTTCTTTCTCTCTCTCTCTCTCCCTCCCTCCTTCCTTCCTTCTTCCTTTCTTTTTTTTTTTTGTTTGTTTTGCTTTTCGAGACAGGATTTCTGTAGCTTTGGAGCCCGTCCTGGAACTAGTTCTTATACCAGGCTGGCCTCGAACTCACAGAGATCCGCCTGCCTCAGGCTCCCGAGTGTTGGGATTAAAGGCATGCGCTACCACTGGCCGGCTCTGCTTTCCTTTTCTTAAACTGGTGCTGCGTTCAGGAGCATGCAGAGGTAGAGAAGAGCTGCAGAACAATAGTCTCAACTTAGAAAAGCAGCCCTCATTGACCTGGGATGGTGGCATGCAAAAGTAAGCCATGTGTGACAAGCCTATGTGGAATGAAATATATTCTATAGTGAACCTTTCATTCCAAAAGAGAGATGGGAATTCCTGGAAGGATCTGCTTGCTTTGTCAGCATTTGTGAAAATGCTACTTTTACAAATATCTATTAGGTGTTTGATGAGACCATCTTCATTATGGGTAATGCTATGTTTGAAACAGGGTCTCATGTAGCCCAGACTGGCCCTAAACTCACTGTGACCTGAGGATAATGTTGAACTCCTGATCCTCTTGTCTGTGCCTCCCAGGTGCTGGGATCACAGACACAGATTGCCACACGTGGCTTATGTGGGGTTAGGGATTGAACCTCATGCATACTAGACAAGCGCTCGACCAACAGAACCACATCTTCTGCGTTGGCTGGTACTACTGACTGGTAGACTTCAGAATTTAAAAGTTGAGTCCTCAAATACAAGTATGTTCTTCAGTCATAGTTCATTCCACAGTTAAAAAGTTATCAAAGCAATGTTACCTAGAATCACCGTGTGGCAATAATGTACTTATCACTGCTGTTTCCTTTTGTCAGAAGTTACCATAAACAGAACCAGACAATGTCCAAAGTGGCCAGCCTGTAAGAGACAAAGAGAGATGGGAAAGCAAAAAGCTAGAAGACAGAAAGTGGAAAGAATACCTAGCAGGTAACTAAAAGCATAGAAAGACAAAACAAGTGAAGGAAAGAAGAAAACCACCATTCCACAGTGCAGATTAAATAGTAACATATTGGGCAATAATGTTGCCATCTTGTTTGTGAACATTTTCTTTCTCCACAAACTATTATGGTATTATTGCTTTTTAGTGTTTAGCATAAAACACTGGTTGTTTTTCTCAGTGAATATATAGTTCTAAAATACAACTTTAAATATTTGCTTACAGGGCTAGGTGTGTGGATAAATGATAGTGCACTTGCCTAGTGCTGTGAGTCTTTGGATTCCATCCATCAGCACAATATAATAATTGAGCTAGAATAATCATAATATTTTTGGTTTTCTTTTTTCCTTAAGAAAATGCATAGGTATGGACAGGCAAAGCAAATATTTACCATCTACTGTGGTTTATAATAAGGAAAACTGACAGAGCCTTAATTGCAGAGTGATTAGCTACCTTATTGTTGATTACAGGAAGCTCTGATGCTGCACCAATTCTTAAGGATGTTCCCTGATGTTTCAGATCCATAGTTATTTGTTGCCGGTGTCTCATCTCTCATATACCAGAGAGATGTTATATGGAGAAGCGTGGGCTGTACATTGGGAAGGACAACTAAATCAACGTTTATGCTTTTTTTTCTTTAAAGTGATTATCTCAGCTGGTACTTCAAAACATAATCTAAATCCTTATTTTAGTAATAAATCCCAGGAATCCATAAAACCTAGAGTGTTTCATATTAGAAAATATTTACTAAGCTTTGAACCAATAATCACATATTTCATCATTGTATGGAGCCAAATATGCATTCATAATTCCCACCCAGAAGAGCTCACAATCTACATTTAGTCTACACTAAGGATGAGAGAATTCTCAGAAATTATAATAATGTACAGTGACTCGACAGTCACAATATAGCTTTCTGCTTCTTGCTTACAGGATTTGGGAATGACAGAAGAGACAGTTTAAGAGAGAGCATCTGAATCTATCACTTAGTCACCTTTTCAATTATTTTTCAGCTTTATAGGGTTAACCTTATTTGGGTTGATTAAATTCAAGCTGCGATCTTTTATAAAAACGCAATGGAGGGTCCAGATGGCCTAACAATACTCCCTTTGTGAGAGGAAATAGCTTGAAGACCTTTTTATTTTGTCTAATTAAAGTATTTATGCTGGTGGGACCTGAGCAAATTATTATTACTTTAAGAGAAGTCTACATTACAAATACTCATTATAAAATTGTGATTGGGTGATTGTTGTATAGTGGAGTGCTACTTTGACAATTTCAGTTATGTCCTAGGACTAGAGTGTCAGAAACATGACATTTTGAAGCTAGATTCTGATACCATCTTTGGGATTTCAGTCTGAAAATAAGGTTCTGGAGAGTCAACAGAACAAGGTTCGGTGGAACAAAAAGCCAGGAAGGTCAACGCGGTAGTTTCCCTCTGTTCCATCCCCATACTCGTGATTACCTTAACTCTTGTCAAAACATTTCCTACGTTAACAGCCAAGACATAATTAACACTCTTTTCTTCATGTTGAAACTATCCTTGGTAGCGGTAAAACAAGCACAAGGGAAGCCCCGTGCCTCTTAACTCAGCAGATGGCTGCAAGGGCTGTTTATTAACCATCGGTTGCCCACCTGCAGAAGGAAAGCCCTGTCTCGCCATGCCGTCCCATGTCACCACTCTTAACTGTCTGACACAGAGGATGCTAGAGAGGAGAAGGGGCTAGGTCAGGAGGGTTGGGCACAAGCTGAGAAATGCAGTAGGAAATTAGACAATAGGCTTGTATGTGCTTTTGCTATCCTTATTCTCCATCTCTGTGTATTTTGTCTGTAATCAAGACAACATTCCGAGATAGGCTCTTCTCTGGAAACTCTTGTGTCAGCTAGGCAAAAGTATTGGTTAGTGTGTCACCAGTGGCAAAGTCCTACCTTTGACTTTTGTGTGTTCTTGGTTGAGGCTACCAAAGACAATGATGTTATGATCAAAGACTTCCAGCAGGGGGTGTAACTGCTCCTATAGGGTAATTCCTGTGAGGACATCATAGTTCATGCTTTTCCAACAGAGGTGGAATTATGGTAACGTTTTTATGACTGCCTTACCTTTTGGTTCAAACACGACAATGTATATTAGTATTCTGTTAGGATATGTTGAAGAGCTAGAAATTTGTACAGGTGAATATTTAAATTAAAACCCTAAAATGACCGACTGGGATGTTTTTCTGCCTTTTTCTTTGTCCCAAAGTAAAAGAAGAACAAAGCTCTGGGTGATTTTAATTATCCAGTACACCAGAAAAAGTGCTTACATTTAATTCCAGATAAGGAGTAAAGAGGCAAGAAAGTTGGGTGCTATTTGTTCCAGCTCCCCCACAGCACCCCGAATGAGTTTAAAGAACCATTTCCTCATTATTCTGAACATAGTCTCTTTTGGGTGGGGAGGGTGAGTGTTTCAAAGCTCAGGATTATACACACACCCTTTAATGCCCCTTACCTAATATAGACATTATCAATCACAGAACTTTGGCCCCTAATCCCTGTGTTCAGATTTCTAAAGCAACAGAAGACCATGCTCCATTTCTTAGAAGTAAGCGACATAGGGACAGCAGCAGTGGTAACTTATGTAATTAGTAAGTAGGTTACTAATAGCAATGAGTCAAGTCTTAAATGTCTAGACCTTCTAAGTCAAGATGGATGGTGCAGGACTAAAAATGACAGCTATGAAAATTATTGCTTGAAAACCAAATGGGGGGGATTCTTTATTAAGAGAAATGAGATTTCAAGTCCTTTTTTGCTTCTAGTCTCATGTCCTACAGCTGAAAATTACACCTTCTTATGCTAAAGTTTCCTTTATGAGCCCTGATTTATTTGACTGCAGATATGTTGATAAATGCCCATGGCTAGAGATTTTTCGGATTGTTTAGAAAGTAATTCCAAAATTGTCTTATTATGGGTACCCTATAGTACTAGTATCTTATTCAGGTTATGTTTTTTAGTTGGCTCCAAGCACTGTTTATGGGCTTTCCATATAAAGATAAAAAATACACAAAACACATTAAGTTCAAGCCTATATGAGGGATTAGGGCCTCGTCTTCCAAGTGTCCTCCCCCCTTCCTCCTCCTAACTTTTCTGTTACTTCCATTGCTGTCGGGGTTGGTGGCAGCAGATGCTCTTCAGCGGTCCTCCCCTTAGTTTGTAAGCATCCACACACAGACAGTGGAGGGACACGGAGGAAGGAACAGACAGCTCTTCTGTCGGAATATTGTGACAGATACAGGGACAAATATCTTCTAAACCAATTTGCACTAACAGGGAGTTTTTGTTTTCTTTCCCGACAGTGTGTAACTATTCTTCTGGATGGTAGCAGTGATGCCATTTTAACAGTAAAAAGCAACATTGGCTAGCTTCAGACCCTACGGAGCCTGAGAGTAACTCGGATTTTAGATCATCTTCAGACGTTTACTGATGATAAACTGTTTCCAGTGTAGCAAACAAATCTTCCCCCAAAGAGAAATTCTCCCTCAAATTCCTTTACAAGAACCAATGAATTGGAGATTTGTGTTTTTCCCTCATTCCTTTATCTCCTGGCAGCTCTTGTAACATTTCCGGATAAAATTGGGGTGACCTTGGGAAAGCCACAGAGTTTCTTCAGAGCTTAAGGGCCATGATTTCTATCGCCCATTCTACTTTCTACGCACTGAAGAAAAATACATGGAAAGCTGAACGTACTCCCAAACTTGTGATATTTCTAGAAATCTCGAAAACGGCTGAATACATTTTAAAACACTATCATGAAAGCCAGGAGGCAGATAGTTTCTGAAATTGAGCTGATTGTCAGTTAGGGCCCTTGGGACCACCTTAAACCACCAAAATCTTGGCGTCTCGCTCAACTTCCCTAAGAACGGCCAGGATCAAGGGCCTGTGTCTCTGTGCCGTGCCCAAGGAGAAAGGACTCCTCTCGCCTCCGTCTAGCTCTGGCTTCTGGCTGAGAATGGGACACACACACACACACACACACACACACGCTGAGAGTGGGACACACACACACACGGAGGCTGAGAGTGGGACACACACACACACACACGGAGGCAAGTAATCGAGGAGCGTTGGGCGCCCGTGCCGTGCCTCGCAACGGCTCACACAACACTCAAGTTCCTTTGCAGGACTTCGAGTTACCGCCAAACACCGGAACGGAGGTCGGTGAGAGGGCAGGGGAGGCTCGGCCACCACGCAAGGCGTGCGGCGGCGCCAAAAGCGTGGAGGATGGGACGGAGGAGGAGCAGAACGCGGAGAAAGGGGAGAGCGGAGGAGAGCCGCTCATGCCAATGGGTAGCAGGGAAAAGGTGAGAAGGAAGGGAGTAGGAGCGGGAACCAATGGAAGGCGGAGGCGGAGACGGGGGGAGGGGC